>CM077478.1:9688293-9827987 GCA_039654755.1 Calcarius lapponicus | reverse complement strand
CAGGAGCTCCCTTCACAGCCCCTTCCCCTTTCCCTGCCTCTTTTTGAGGGGAAAAAAGTCCCAGAATCACAGAACCATGGAAGGGTTTGGGTTGGAAGGGACCCCCAAGCCCATTTTGCCCCACTCCCCTCCCACCCTCCCAGGTTGCTCCAAGCCCTGTCCTTGAACACTTCCCACAGGGATGGGACAATTCCAGCTCCTGGGTGACAGTTTCTGTCTCTGCTAGGTAAGGAAGGGTTGTGGCAGTGAATCACCCAGGACAGGAGGATAAACAGTGAGAAAAGGAAGGTGGAAGCCATCCCCACAGCTCAGCTTCTTTTAGAAGACATCTCCTGCTTCCAACAGCTCCTCCAGGCATTCCCAGCCACTCCCTGGGGCAATTGGAGGAAAACATTCAATTATACAGAATTATTCTGAGCTCTCCAGGCAGCTCCCATGCTGAGGGGGCTCTTCCCTGGAGCCCAGAGGGCCCCTTGGGAGGCACCCAGCCCTTCTCCCTGGCTGCCTTTGGGTGGATAATGAGTGGGCAGGAGAAGCAGCTAATTCCTTAAGAGAGCTTGGAGGGGGAGCTCACCAGCCACTGCAATTAAGCCCTGAGCATTAAACCCCTGGTAATAAGGGGCTGGGCTGAGGGGAGGCAGAGCAGTAATTTAAATGATGGCCAGCTCAAATCTGGAACGTCTGAATGTTCTCTCAGAGAGATTTATATGAGCACGGGCCCACCTCGCTCATTTATTTCCCTAACGAGCTCCTCACTGGTGTCTCTGCTTGTGGAAGAAGGGTGGAAAGAGGGATATGGGATCTGTGGTGGGATCATCCCTGGCTGTGCATCCTGCTGAGCCCTGGGAGCTCCCTGGGCCACACTAAGCTTGGGCAATGCCTCCCATCCCCATCCCCATCCCCATTTCCATCCCATTCCCATCCCATCCCATCCCATCCCATCCCATCCATCCCATCCCATCCCATCCCATCCCATCCATCCCCATTCCATTCCATTCCATTCCATTCCATTCCATTCCATTCCATTCCATTCCATTCCATTCCATTCCATTCCATTCCATCCCATTCCATCCCATTCCATTCCATTCCATTCCATTCCATTCCCATTCCATCCCATCCCATCCCATCCCATCCCATCCCATCCCATCCCATCCCATCCCATCCCATCCCATCCACCCCATCCCATCCCATCATGAGGATGTTGAGGAATTTCCCCCTCCTTTGCAGCTCCTTGGTGCACTCAGGGCCCAAATCCATGAGGTGAGGGAGGGTTTGGGGCTGGGGGGTCCCGGGGCACTGCCCAGAGCCCCCCTTTGGTGTGGCCTCACCCTGACTGAGGCCAACAGCTGATCCTGGGGGGATCTGTGGGAAAAAAAAAAGCTGGATTTGCCCAAGAAGTAGGAAAATGGAAGAGGTTTGTGACATATCAGGGTGGGAGTGGGAGCATGTGCTGGAAGGAGGGACCGACCAAAAAACATCTGGAAAAATGAGCCAGAGGATGAGGAGGTCTCAAGTGATCACAGTGAGATAAAACAAGGAGGAAAGGGGAAATTCCTTGAGACAGCAAATCCTCCTCACCCTCCTGGAAAGGGGAAATTCCTTGTGACAGCAAATCCTCCTCATCCTCCCAGGGCAGGGCTGAAAGCTGATGGGAAGAACAAACCCTCAAAACGCTGGAATGGGAATATTTCCCACAGAGAGAGAAGTGCCAGCACCCAAAAACTGCCTGCCCTCGGTGGCTCAGGCAGCCTTGGGGACAGAGCAGCGTGGGGGACCCCTCCCATGGCAGCGTGGGGACCCCTCCCATGGCAGCCCCGCCACCTCCGCTGCTGCTCCCCCCTCTGGAGCATCCCTCGGGCTGGGAACAGCTGTCTGAGAGCTGAGATCTAATGGCTGCCTGGAGAGCAGTTAGTGGATAATTAATATTTGCAGCACAGAGCTGTGATTGCTCTACATCTTCCTGCTGACAGAGGCCTGGGGATGGAGCCTGATCTGGCCAGGCAGGGAGAGATCCCAAATCCAGGCTTGGAGCCCTGGGAGCAAGTGGGGAGCTCGACCAGTCCCTTCACACAAAATGCTTGGAGATCCTTATCCAAGGATAAAAATCCCCTGGATGCAGCGAAAGGGCATCACAAGGTGGGGTGTGGAGCCAGTGGGGGTTCCTTCTCTGCATCCCACGTCAGAGCCAAGGAAAACTGTCCTGGGAAATCCCCTCAGTGAGATTTGTGGGTGTGGAAATGCTCCCACCCTCCACTCACAATTTCATTTTTTTGTCTTTGGAGAGAAAACCTAAGCAGAAAGGTGCCTGGGAAAAGCCAGTTTTGTTCCCTGTGCTGGGAACGGGCAGGATGGGGATGCTCTGTGTGCCCAAACCCCTTGGGATGGGCAGCAGGAGGCGCCCAGCCCTGCCTGGCACAGGGAAGGGGCAACGGGAGATGCAGGACAGAAAATCAGGAGTGAGGAGAGAGTGGGACCAAGTGCTGGGGCAGGGGCATGAGCAGTCAGGGCATGAAGCCCCCAGGGGATGCTCCAAACACCATCTGGGAAGGCAAAACCCAAATGCTTGGCCTGGCTGAGCTGAGCTCTGCCTGCCTTGGGACAGGCCCAGCCAGGCTTTGACCTTGGGCTGAGCTCCCAGCTGAGCCTGGAGCAAATCCCCAGCCCTGGCAAATCCCTCCTGGGCTCTGAGGAAAGGGAGGCTCCAGCCAAGCCCCAGCTTTGGGCATCCCCATCCCACTCATCCCCTGAGGGAGCAGCATCCTGAGCACAGAGCCCTCCCAGCTGGGCAAAGACAGGAAAAGAGGCACAAGAAGAAAGAAAAGGCTCCATGCAGCAGGCAGGGACTCAGTTATCCTTCTTTATTAGCGTTGTTTTCCCAGTTTTTTTTTGGCGAGGAGCAAATCCAGCCGTCCCTGCTTTGCTGCAGCTCGTGGCACGCAGTTAATTCCCTGAACTGTTTAATTGAACGGGCTCTGAGCGTGCAGACAAGAGCTCTGGCACCTGGCTCTTCCCAGAGCGGCCTCGGGACCCAGCCAAAAAAGGGAAAATGCAAAGGCTGTACTTGGGAAAGGCTCAAATCCCGCTCGGCTCCTGCTCCCTCTGCCGGCTGCAGCTCCTGGGGCTGGGGAACGCGCGGAGACGGGCCATGGAGCCCACAGGGAGGGATCCCACTGGCCTTGGGGGTGCTTGGTGAGGAGCATCCCCCCAGGCTGGGCCTTTCCATGACTGCTTGAGGGGCTGGGAGGGTAAACACAACTGATGCTCCATCCCCATCTCATCCCATCCCATTCCATGGATCCCATCCCATCCCCATCCCATCCCATCCCATCCCATCCCATCCCATCCCATCCCATCCCATCCCATCCCATCCCATCCCATCCCATCCCATCCCATCCATGGATCCCATCCCCATCCCATCCCATGGATCCCATCCCATCCCACCCCATCCCATGGATCCCATCCCATCCCCATCCCATCCCATCCCATCCCATCCCATCCCATCCCATCCCATCCCATCCCATCCCATCCCATCCCATCCCATCCCATGGATCCCATCCCCATCCCATCCCATGGATCCCATCCCATCCCATCCCCATCCCATTCCATGGATCCCATCCCATCCCACCCCCATCCCATGGATCCCATCCCACCCCATCCCATGGATCCCATCCCATCCCCATCCCATTCCATGGATCCCATCCCATCCCACCCCATCCCATGGATCCCATCCCACCCCATCCCATGGATCCCATCCCATCCCCATCCCATTCCATGGATCCCATCCCATCCCACCCCATCCCATGGATCCCATCCCCATCCCATCCCACCCCATCCCACCCCCATCCCATGTATCCCATCCCATCCCCATCCCAATCCATCCCATGGATCCCATCCCATTCCCATCCCATCCCCATCCCATTCCATGGATCCCCATCCCACCCCATCCCATGGATCCCATCCCATCCCATCCCATCCCATCCCATCCCATCCCATCCCATCCCATCCCATCCCATCCCATCCATGGGGATTTCAGGGCTGTGTCTCCTCTTGGGCACAGCACAGGAGCTCCGTCAGGCTGCACACCTGGGAAGGTGCAGGAGGACATGGGAGCATTTCCAAACTCAGCTCCAGCCCTGAGAAGGGGGAAAGGGAGGGAAAGCCCTCACCCTGGGCACTGTGTGACCCCACAGAGGTGATGCAGCAGGACAACAGCATGCTCCAGGAGAAGACGATCCTTCAGGACCATGGGATGCTTCAGGACAACCCCCAGCCCAGCCTTGACCCCAAACCCATCCCCAGCTTTTCTTTTGGAGGCAGGATGGGAGCGGGGTGTGCCCCCACATCCATGTGCCCAACAAGAGGGAAAGGAGGCTGTTTGTGCCTGGATTAAGCAATCCCATAAATAGCAGAGTGTTCCCCTACATCCCTGTGCCCAGTGAGAGGGAAAGGAGGCTGTTTGTGCCCGGATTAAGCAATCCCATAAATAGCGGGGTGTGCCCCCACATCCATGCTCCAAACAAGGAGAAAAGGAGGCTGTTTGTGCCCGGATTAAGCAATCCCCATAAATAGAGGGGTGTGCCCCCACATCCATGCCCTAAACAAGGAGAAAAGGAGGCTGTTTGTGCCCGGATTAAGCAATCCCATAAATAGAGGGGTGTGCCCCCACATCCATGCCCCAAACAAGAAGAAAAGGAGGCTGTTTGTGCCCGGATTAAGCAATCCCATAAACAGCGGACTGTGCCCCCACATCCATGCCCCAAACAAGGAGAAAAGGAGGCTGTTTGTGCCCGGATTAAGCAATCCCATAAATAGCAGGATGTGCCCCCACATCCATGCCCCCAACAAGAAGAAAAGGAGGCTGTTTGTGCCCGGATTAAGCAATCCCATAAATAGAGGGGCGGCGGCACCGCCCCAGCCCCCGCTCCCGCCTGATCCCCGCGCCTCCGGAATTATCCCTCCAATTTCTGCCCGCAAAGCCCGGAGTGCCTGCGCTTGCACACGCGGGAATTCACACCTAGAGAACAGAGCCTTATCTCGGCGCTGTGTGCAGGACAAGGCTGGTTTACTCCTCCCTCCATAACCCTCTTAGACTTAATCCCGTCTTTAATGCCGCTTGCAAGGGGGCTTTGAACGGCTGTGCAGCCTAACTGGCTCTGACCTCTCCGGCTGCTCTCTCATGGCCATTTGGAGAACTCCGACTTTCAAAAGAGATAACAGAAGCCCGGTAAATCCTCGCTGGGCAGCTAAAGCGATTGTCACACTTAGGGGAAGTTTACTGGCCAAGCAAACTTGGAGCGGCTTCCCGGCCCCGGCAGAGGGGGGGATGAGGTGGGGAGGAGGGTGGAGGCACCCAGAGGGTTTTGGTGATGCTGGGTCCCTGTGTTTTGGAGGTGTGGATTTGGGATGCAGCAGCTGAGGGAGGATTTCTGCTGGTTTTCATCCACCTGGGAAGCAGGATGCGTGTTCCCAGCTCTCTTCCCGCATGGACCCCCCCCGAAATAAAAGCAGCTGTGGGCTCTTCAACACCTTGCTGTTGTTCACACCCTGGTTTGGACTCTCCCCAGCCACCCCACAGCGCCATCCCAGCACTGATCCCACAATAAAGGGAATAAAGGGAAGGAGGGCCCTCCCCGTGCAGCCCCGTGAGGTCGCCGGCAGCGCTGGGAATCGGCACCTTTCTGTTCCGCTTTAAATTAATCAAACCCACAGCCCCTATATTAATACTGTGGTGGGAATTAAAATCATGCAACGCATTAAAGATGTAATTTAAAATTAATAACTCATAATTATTTATCATGGCGTATCAGCTGGGCTATGAATTTTCCCTTCTCGCCCGGCATTCATTTCCTTCCCACGCCTCTAATAGCTGCTGGACCATTATGGATATCTGAGAGGGATTTTTGGGGAGATGCTGAGCTTAAGATGCAACAATGGCAATTGTTAATTTATTTTCTTCTTCCCCCCTCCCTGGTACTCCTTGGGGTTGATGGGAGAAGCTTTGCTGTGGTGAAGAGGAGGAGAATGCTGAGCCTCAGGGTGCTGCCTCCTAAACGAGGGTCCAGGTTTTGCCACGTGCTGATGACTTTGGAGGAGCCAGCTGCGCTTGGCATCCAAGAAAAGCCTTGGAATGGTGAGCAGCTTCCATCTCCACCCTGCTTTGGGCCACCAGGAGCTTCAAGGGGCCTTTCCCCCATCACTTTTCCGGGGGGAAGCACGGCCATGAAGAGCAAGATGGATCCATCCCTCTGGCCATCCTCCACCCTGCTGCTGCTCCCTCGGCAGCCAAGAGGGACAGCTCAGCCATTTTCTAGGGAAAACGTGGGAAAAGCAGCGGTGAAATCAAGGTGGGAGGAGGAGAGGCAAGCCCAGCATCCCTGCAGGTCCTGCACTCCCCTGCCTCCCTCAGCGAGCTGAGCCTGAATCAAATCCCAAAGAGCAGCTGGAGAAAACTCACAGGAGGGAAGGGAAAAAAAAAAAAAAAAAAAAAAAAAAAAAAAAGAGGCAGGAGCAGCTCTGTCTCTTTAAAAATAAATAAATAGATAAAGACTAAAAAAAATGCAATAAGTATATGCAAATGTGTTGAGCCGAACATCGCTGTCTGTGAAACAGATGAGGGAGAAAGTGCTTGAAGCTAGAGAGGAATGAGGCAGCCAGCGCTGACCTCGGGGTTAATAATTTTTACTTCTCCATCTCATTCCGTCCATAAAAAAAAAATACGAGGGGGGAGGGAGGGGAGGGAAGGAGGGAGGGAGAGAGGAGGCGGCGCGGGAGGGAGGGAGGGAGGGAGGGAGGGAAGGGCTGCGAGCCGGGTGCTGAGCGGAGCCAGCGGCACCCGGAGCTCGTCCCGCCCCCGTGGGAGCCGCGGGGGCTGCGGGAGAGGGGCTGGGGCTGAGCCCGGCGCTGTTTGCGCTCCCCACGAGGCGCAGGAACATCGGAGATGCAGGTTCCAGCTCCCTCGGGGTGAGGATGGTAACTGGGGATGAAACAGCGCCGTAAATACCCAAATATTGTGACTTTCCAAAGCCCCGTGCCTCGCGTGGGGCAGCTCTGTGAGGATGCTGGCAGGGTGATGATGGAGGGGAGAAGCTGCTGCTTCACCCAACTCCCTGCATCCCTGTGTGCTTTTCCTCGAATCCTTGATGGAAAACCCATCCAGAGCCAAAATTCCAGCAGCAGCAGCAGCATCCTGCATCCCCCAGCCCTGCTGGGCTCCCCCACGCTGCACCAAGAGGCGCCCTCAAACTGGGCACACCAAAGAGGATAAAACTTCGGTGTATTTTATGTGTGTAAGTAGTTCTCATCCCCTCTGGCCTTCCATCAGGCACTTGGGCTGTTCTCTAAATGAAGCTCGAACATTTTTCAGGGATGCCTGGGAAGATGCAGCCCTAGCTCAGTGCTGGTGTGGTGTTCCCCACTTTGCTGACCTGCAGCTGACTCCCAGTTTTGACCAGAACAACATTTCTGCTTCCTTTCCAACCCAGGCTGGGTTTTTAGCTACAAAAAAAATCCTAAAATCCCTCCCTGGGCGAGGGAGTTTCTCAGGTGTGCCCCATAATTCCCACATCCCCGGGTGTTTGGAAGCACACACTCATTTTTTCCTGCTTTTCCCCTGTTATGTATGACCCCATTCCTCAAACGCTGAATTGAAGGAAAACCATACCCCGAAATACCCCAAACCATCATATCATACCCTGAAATACCCCAAACCATCATATCATACCCCAAAGAACCCCAAACCATCATATCATACCAAAATAACCCCAAACCATCACGTCATACCCCAAATAACCCCAAACATCACGCCATACCCCAAATAACCCCAAACCATCATATCATACCCCAAACCATCATATCATACTCCAAATAACCCCAAACCATGCCCTGCTGCAGCAGGTAGGGCTGGGGGACCCAGCACTGGGGCAAATCCTGCTCTCCTGCACCCGCAGCCCCCTCCAACACAGGGCATTTCCCGTGGGGAAGGCTGAGCCCCACAGGGCTGTGGGGTGCCCAGGGTCCCACTGGCTGTTGTGGGTCCTCCCAAAGCCCAGCCCTTCCCCTCTGCAGTGCTCCCCACACCCTGTGTCCCCACTGTCCCACCTCGGAGCACAGAAAGGGATCAAGGGGGTCTCCACGTGAGCAGGGCAGCCATCACCCTCCTCCATCCCAGTCCTGGGAGGATGGCAGGGAAGAGCCCCAGCTCTGCTCAGCCCCTGGGCAGGCCAGGAGCTGCCTTTTTCCCCCAGAGGGGCTCAGTGGAAGATGGAGCCTGGCCCCTCCTGAGCTGGGCAGGGGAGCTGCACTTTGGCCGTGCCCAGCTCTGCAGCCCCTCCCCACGCTGGCACCCCAGAGCTCCTCTCCTGCCTGCTGAGGGCACTGCCCTGGAGGCCTCTGCAAGCCTCCCTGCGACCCTGCATCCCTTCCTGCATCCCTCCATGCATTTCTGCCTGCATCCTTCCCTGTATCCCTGCATCCCTGCCTCCATCCCTGCATCCCTGCATCCTTCCCTGCATCCCTTCCTGCATTCTTCCCTGCATCCCTGCATCCCTGATCCCTTCCTGCATCCTTCCCTGCATCCCTCCCTGCATTCCTTCCTGCATCCCTGCATCTCTGCCTGCATCCCTGCATGCTTACCTTCATCCTTCCCTGCATCCCTCCCTGCATCCCTGCCTGTATCCCTGCCTGCATCTCTTCCTGCATCCCTGCCTGCATCCTTCCCTGCATCCCTGCCTGCATCCCTCCCTCCCTCTGCCCCTACATCTCTCCCCAGGAGCATCCCCTCCCCCGGAACGCTTCTCCCCCACGGTTTTCGCACCCTCCCAAGCCCCTCCCCGATCCAGCCCGACAGCCCCGGAGCTCACCCCAGCCCCGTGCCCGGTGCCCCCGTGCCCGTCCCGCTGCCCGTGCCCCGTGCCCGCCCCCCGCGGCGCCGCTGCCGAGGCCGCGCCGGGGAAGCGCCTCCTCCCCCCCCCAGGCTCGGGCGCTAAATGGAAGCGGCAGATCGATCCCGAGTGTGCCAAACTGACACGGAGCCTCATTAGGGGTTAGTTTTCATCCTCCTGCTCCCTGGCAGCCTTCACATTATCCCATAAAATTTATTTACTATTTCATGAATACATAAGCAGCAGGCAAACGCCGGCTTTTTATATATTTACACTGTATATATTTCACGGGAGAGTTATGTGTGTCTCTGAGGCAGAGTGGAGGGAGCGAGAGGGGAGCAGGAGCAGAAGGAGAAAGCAGCTGTGAGGGAAGCAGCAGGAAAGCAGAGCCGGGGGGGAGGATGGCGATGGAGCACGCCCAGCCAGGGCGGGGAGAGGCGCCCGAGGCACCGAGAGCCCGGAGCAGCCCCTGCTCCAGCCCAGCCTGCCCCTGGGAACGCCGGGGATGGGGAGGGATGAGGGCTGGGGGTGGGTGAGGAACTGGGGTGGATGAGGAGCTGGGGTGGATGAGGAGCTGGGGTGGGTGAGGGCTGGGGTGGATGAGGGCTGGGGGTGGGTCAGGGTTTGGGGTGGATGGGGAACTAGGGTGGATGAGGGCTGGGGGTGAGGGGCTGGGAATGGATCAGAGCTGGGGATGGATAAAGAACTGGGGGTGGATGAGGGTTGGGGGTGGATGAAGAACTAGGGATGGGTGAGGGCTGGAGATGGATGAAGAGCTGGGGATGGATGAGGAACTGGGGATGGATGAAGGCTGAGGGTGGATGAGGAGCTGGGGGTGGATGAGGATGTAGGGGTGAGTGAGGGCTGGGGGTGGATGAAGAGCTGGGGATGGATGAGGAGCTGGGGGTGGATGAAGGCTGGGGGTGGATGAGGAGCTGGGGTGGATGAAGGCTGGGGGTCAGTGAGGAGCTGGGGTGGATGAGGAGCTGAGGGGTGGATGAGGAGCTGGGGATGGATGAAGGCTGGGGGTCAATGAGGAGCTGGGGGTGGATGAGGAGCTGGGGTGGATGAAGGCTGGGGGTCAGTGAGGAGCTGGGGGTGGATGAAGGCTGGGGGTCAATGAGGAGCTGGGGTGGATGAAGGCTGGGGGTCAATGAGGAGCTGGGGTGGATGAAGGCTGGGGGTCAATGAGGAGCTGGGGTGGATGAAGGCTGGGGGTCAGTGAGGAGCTGGGGGTGGATGAAGGCTGGGGGTCAATGAGGAGCTGGGGTGGATGAAGGCTGGGGGTGGATGAGGAGCTGGGGTGGATGAAGGCTGGGGGTGGATGAGGAGCTGGGGTGGATGAAGGCTGGGGGTCAATGAGGAGCTGGGGTGGATGAAGGCTGGGGGTCAATGAGGAGCTGGGGTGGATGAAGGCTGGGGGTCAATGAGGAGCTGGGGTGCAGGCTCTGGGCTGGGGGCACACAGGGCCTGTGAGCTCAGGCAGTTGGGGAGCCCCCCAGCACCATGCAGATCCCCCCAATCCCACTCTCCCACAGCACAGCGGGAGGTTCCCTGTCCCTGCCCTGCAGCACCAGCCCACAGCCATTCCCAAGGCAGCCCAAGGGCGCAGGGAGGGGCTCCTGCCAGCCTGGCATCCATGGAAAACCAGCAGCTGCCACCCTGGGAATGGTCCCCAAGCCCTGGCACCCCAAGCTGGGCCAGGCAGCCCTGGCTGGAGGGGCTGGATCTCCTCCAGCAGCTCCCACCTGTCCCAAACACACTCTGCCTCAGCAAACACTTAACTGTGAGTGTGTTAAAGCCCTGTAGCTGTGGGGTCACTCATGGTTGGTTTGGGGACAGTGGGGAGGGGGAAGGTACAGCAGAAAGGGGGCCTGGCAATGTTATCTGTTCCCTTCAAACCCAGCAGAGATGCTTCTGTTAACCCCAGAAATCACAAGAGGATTGTTTGCAATCTCATTTGTTTTTCCCTCATTCAGCCTGGCTTGAGGAGGAAGATCCCTCATCCTCCTCACGAGGTTTGGGATTATTGTTGCCAGCACCGGAGAAAAAGAGTTCAGAGAGGGGGAACCAGCATTTTTTGGGGTCTGGGGCTGGTCTGAACTTCTGAGCAATAAACTTGGAGGGGCTGAGCTGCATTAATCACTGAGGCAGCTGGAATATGTGGATATGGATTTATGTAATGGTGCAGGGAACGCTCAGGGTCACAGCAGCCTGTGCCAGCACCCATCACACCCAGGGCTGGTTCCAGCCTGAACCCCCCGTGTTTTGGGAACCTTTGTCCCCCAGAACAGCCCAGAGCCCAGCCAGGAGCTGTTCCCATGGCACTCCGTGCTCCCAGAACCAGAACCCACGGTTCCCATGGCTCACAGGAGCACAGCACCAGCAGGATGGGAGGCAGGGGATCTAGAGGAGAGCCAGGAAAACACTGGGAGCACCAAGCAGTGGGTGGGCACCACACAACCCCTTCCCCTCCCTCAAAACCCCATTTGAGTCCCTGTCCTGAAGGAGAGCTCCTCTCTCTGCAGGGGGGTGGGCACCCAGCCCCAGCACTGCTCCCCCAGCTCCATTTGGTGAAAACATCACAGGATCTGCTCCCTCTGGGCACCCCAAAGCACAGGAGCACCACAGTTTAAGATCTCTGCATTTCCAGACCTCCCTGCATTCCTGGAGTTTGGCTGACGCTCTCTCAGAAGGGACAGAGGGAAAGGGACGGGCCCAATCCCTTGGGAATGCAGCTGGAGGAGAGCAAGAATCCCCATTGCCCGAGAAAGGAAAAAAGAGAAACCCGCGGGGATGGTGTTCATTTTAACTGCTCAGCCACTTGTACCTGATGCCATTAGAGGAAATAAACAGGTGAGAGGCACTCGAACAGGAGATGGGAACAGAGACAAAACCAGGGCTGGGAGACACAAGGAAGCACCGTGGCTTCCAGGAGAACCCAGCTCCACAAAGTTGGCAGAAACCCCTTTAAAAGGCTGCGTGGGCACAGCCCTGCCCCAGTCCGTGGGGTCTGTGACACCTTTGGTCCCCGAGGGGCTGCTGGCGCCGGGAGGGATCGCTGTGGGATGGATCGCCGTGGGATGGATCGCTGTGGGATGGATCCTGCCGCTCCTCCCTGCTCCCACAGCATCCTTGAGCTGCCGGGATGGATCCTGCCGCTCCTCCCGACTCCCACAGCATCCCTGAGCTGCTGGGGTGGCTGCCAGGGCTCCCACAGCATCCTTGAGCTGCCGGGATGGATCCTGCCGCTCCTCCCTGCTCCCACAGCATCCCTGAGCTGCCGGGATGGATCCTGTCGCTCCTCCCGACTCCCACAGCATCCCTGAGCTGTGGGATGGATCCTGCCGCTCCTCCCTGCTCCCACAGCATCCCTGAGCTGCCGGGATGGATCCTGCCGCTCCTCCCGACTCCCACAGCATCCCTGAGCTGTGGGATGGATCCTGCCGCTCCTCCCTGCTCCCACAGCATCCCTGAGCTGCCGGGATGGATCCTGCCGCTCCTCCCGACTCCCACAGCATCCCTGGGCTGCTGGGGTGGCTGCCAGCGCGCTCCCACAACATCCTCGAGTTGTGGGATGGATCCTGCCGCTTCTCCGCGCTCCCAAAACATCCCCGAGCTGCCAGGGTGGATCCTGCCACTTTTCCCTGATTCCACAGCATCCCCGAGCTGCCGGGGTGGCTGCCAGCGCTGTCCCCGCTCCCACAGCATCCCCGAGCTGCCAGGGTGGATCCTGCCAGTTCTCCCTGCTCCCACAGCATCCCCGAGCTGCCGGGGTGTTTGCCAGCGCTGTCTCTGCTCCCACAGCATCCCCGGGCTGCCGGGGTGTTTGCCAGCGCTGTCCCGGCCGGTGATGGACGAGGGGAGCCGGCACGGTCCCCGCTCGATCCCTCCCGGAGCGCGGCCATTCACAGCCCGTGATGGATGCGCCCATCAAGGGGAGCGGCCGCGGCTCCTGCCTCCCGCTCCGTGCGGCGGCCAAAGGTGTAAATTCGGCAGAACAGCTTCACTAAGAGCTGGGTGTTTATTTTCCGGGCCGCTGCTGCATCCCGCGCACCGGGAAGAGCGGGCGGGGGATGCTGAGGGACATTCCTCACCTGGAGGAGGGCTGGGAGCACGGCCCAGCAGCAAAGCCTGGCCATCCAAGCACTGCCTGCCGCCAGAGGGGGTTTCTGGATGTGTCTGTCACCCCGAGCAGGCAGAACCCCTACCCTGTGCCACTCCTCCAGGTCTCCATCCCCCCGGCAGCAGGAGCAGGGAATCCCTGCAGACCCCGGATTCAGGGCTTGGTGCCACCTCCTCATGGAACTGCCTGCTGTGGGACACCTGAACCACCCTGTGCCACCCCTTCCTGTCCCCATCCCCCTGGCAGCAGGAGCAGGGATTCCCTGCAGACCCCACAGAATGGATTCAGGCCTTGGTGCCACCTCCTCATGGCACTGCCAAGTGTGGGACCCCCCCCAGCCACCCCAAATCCCCCTTCTCTCACCCACAGCTGCCTCAGCAGGGCCCAACAGATCCATCCCCTGATTTCCCTTGGAGCAATGAAGGGATCTGTGCTCTTGAGCTGGGCACAGTTGCAGAAATGGGTTTGCTTTGCCCACTATTTTCTCCCTCCCCACCGTGCACCACCTTCCACCCCATCCCGTGCATCCCCAGGCCAAGCATCAGGACAGACACCAGGATGGGCTCTGAGGCTCCTGCAGCTCCAACCAGCCCCAACCTGGGCAAACAAACTGAATATTCATCAGCAAAAGGGCTGCAGCAAAAGCTGGGCAGCACACAGGGCTGGGAAAAGAGAAAAAAAGGGGAGAAGAGGAGGAATTGCAGAGCTGAGGGGGTCAGGGGTGCGGGAACTGAGAGGCACCAAGGGGCTGGAGCTGCTGGAGGTGAGGGGAGCAGGAGCAGGAGCAGGAGGAGAAGGAGAAGGAGGAGGAGGAGGAGGAGGAGGAGGAGGAGGAGGAGGAGGAGGAGGAGGAGGAGGAGGAGAAGGAGAAGGAGAAGGAGAAGGAGAAGGAGAAGGAGAAGGAGAAGGAGAAGGAGAAGGAGAAGGAGAAGGAGAAGGAGAAGGAGAAGGAGAAGGAGAAGGAGAAGGAGAAGGAGAAGGAGAAGGAGAAGGAGAAGGAGAAGGAGTGGCCCCATCTGCTCCTGGTGTCCCCTGTCCCTCCTCCCAGCCTGCAGAGCTCTCGGTGCCATTTCCCTCTGCCCCCGAGGCGTTTGGTGATGGAAGATGCCTGCATTAGCACATGGAGAAGCAGCAAATGTCTAGACATAAAGAAAAAAAATATTAAAAAAAAAATATATATAAAAATCAGGCGAGTTGAGGAGGTGGATGCTGCGGGGGCTGGGGTGTGGCAAGGGTTAAGCACAGTTTGCTGGGGAAATGGTCACACCTGGGAGGGAGACACCGGGGTCAGGGGGGTTCAGTCGGTGGGAGGAGCTGCTCCCATGGGTGTCCCTGGGCTCTGTCCCCTCTCCCTGACTCGTGCACCAGCCAGAGCCGGCTGTGAGGAGCCAGACAAAGGGGGAGATGGCTCAGCCTCCCTGCAGATGTCACAGGTCACAGGGAGGCCACGGGCTTTAGTGCTTCTGAGGTGCCCCAGGCACTCCGAGGTGCTGCCAGTCACTGGCCCCAGCAGCAGCTCCTGGCTCTGGGCTTTGCTCAGAGCCTTCCCAGGAGCACAGCTGGGACCTCTCACCTCTGCCAGGGAGGTTTCAGATTTGGGGCTCAGAAATCATGGAATGCTTTGGCTTGGAAGGGACTTTCAAGCTCATCCCATCACACCCCTGCCATGGGCAGGGACACCTTCCACCATCCCAGGTGGCTCCAAACCCCGTCCAGCCTGGCCTTGGGCACTGCCAGGGATGCAGGAACAGCCACAGCTTCTCTGGGCACCCTGTGCCAGGGATTTACACCCTCACAGGGGACAATCCTTCCCAATATCCAACCTAACCCTGTCTGTCAATTTAAGTCCATTCCCCATCACGCCTATCTGCTCTCCGCCTAAATGATTTAAATTCTAATCATTACCAGTTCCTCTCCAGGTTTCTCCAGTGCAAACCAGTGTAACAGCCCCAGCTCCCAACCAACCCTGACCCTTCCCAAGGATCAGCTTTCCCCAGGCCAGCACACCCATGGCCAGGAGGTTTGAGATAACAGCAAGGCACTGCCCTTCCCAGCTCCCTGCACAGGGATTGATTTGAAAAAACCCTCTCCACACCCAGGCAGGTGCTGCATTCCTCAGCTGAGGTGCAAACACAGCTTTCCCCCACACTTCCAGGCAGGGAAAAGGGAGCAGCCAGTGCCAGGGAGGTGACAAAGGCCACTTCTCCCTGTCCTTGTCCCCAGCCCCGGGTGCCTCCCCCACAGAAGGATGCACCAGTCCTGGGTGGGTGTTTCAAATATCAAAAAATAAAATAAAAAAAAATAAAAACACAAAACTGAAGAGAAATAAAGAGATGTTCCCAGGACTGCTGAAGTGGCTGCTGTGCCACTCCTGCTGGAACATTAATATTTGCCAAAAATAATTTGTCGTTAATCAGACACAGCCATATATTCAGTTTTATGTCCATTCTGGATCAGACTTTATTACCTGGGGCCACTTCAGCTCCTTCCTGGCCTGCCAGGAATCAGCACCCAGGAGGGCAGGAGCTGCTGGCACCCAGGGAAGTGTCCCCAGGGCCTGTGTGTGCAGGGTGAGCCCCAAAAGCAAAGCACTGCTGGAGAACAACCCCAACAAGAGGCAGTTTTGTGTTTCTGTGGGGTGGCACAGCTTGGAGGTGCATCAGGGCGTGTTTAATTCACTTCTGATCTGGAACAAACCCTGATATTTTTCCTCCTGGCAGTTCTGTGCATGCCCAGGACAGTTCCCCAGGGATGACAAGCCCGTTCCTGCCTGGGTCTGCACCTCCAGCTCGTGCCAATTAACGAGGTGTCACCCCCAGGTGTCACCCTGAGCCCACCCTGCACAGCCCCCTGCCCACCCTCACCCTCCTGCAGAGCTCTCTGAGCCCCTCTCCCCAAACAGGGGGAGCCCAAATCCCAAAGGATGGGCTGGAGGAGGGAAACCCAGCCCCCAGAGCCCAGTGCCAGCCCTCTGGCTCCAGGGCCAGGCTCCCTGCCAGAAGGGAGCCCCCAGAGCTGGGCAGAGCAGCCTCAGTCCAGAAGCTGCTCCAGAGCAGCCCTGCCGTGGCCCTGGGAGCAGGCAGGGCCCTGCCAGGGGAGGCTCCTGCTCCAAACCCCATTTCCAGAGGCAGAGCTGTGCAAGGAGGGCTCCAGCTGAGCAGGTTCCTGAGCCCCTGAGCTGGGCAGGCTCTGCAGCCCCACACAAGCACAGGAGCAGTGATTCTGGGGGGCAGAGCTCGCTGAGGGGGGGTTTGGGGAGCAGCCCCAACACTGCCCTGCCCAGATGAGAGCTGAGCTGCCCTCTGAAGGAAGAGCTCCCCACCACTCCCACACAACATCTGTCAGTAAATCCCAGTGCAACAGCCCAGGGCTGGCTGGAGGCACCACAGGTGTTCATCGGTGATTTCATAGTCATGGAGATCCCACCAAAACCAGCCAGAGGTGTCCAGGAGCCTCCTGCAGCCCCCAAGCCCAGCCCTGTGCGTCCCTCACCCCCGAACACATCCAGAACCTGCGTCACCCAAGGCTTCTCCTCCCACCCAGTTCATCCCACAGACCCTCAGAGAGTCCATCTGAAGACCATCAGAAGTGGAGAATTTTGCAGCAAAGCCCAGAGCTTGCAAGACAAGGCCAGGTTGGGTGGGCTGGGAGCAACCTGCTCTGCTGGAAGGTGTCCTGCCCCCACTGAGGATGGGATGGGATGAGCTTCAAGGACCCTCCCAACACAAACCATTTAATGGTTTTAAGATCCAGGCTCCCCTTGGTTGAACTCTTATCCCAAACCCACAGCTGAATGTATGGGGTGGGCACAACCACAAAACAAAACTCAGAATATTCATGACCAAGGCAGTCAGGAAAGGTTTGTGGAATACATTCACATAATTAATACATATGAGAACATTGCAATTCCCCTCTTTGCTGGTCCACAAACAGAAAGAAGCTAAATTCATTAGATTAATATTTGTTGAGACTTATTAGTTTAGCTCTAATTTCATGATCAGATGGCATTTTTGGGGAGCTGAAAAGCAAGCTCTAAAGATTCAATGGATCTAAATCATGCCATTAAAGAGCAAGGAATTTTAAAAATTGCTAGGAAAAGAAATTTCCTGTTGCTGGATTGCTTCTGACACTGTTGCATCACCAGCTGGGGAATCAGGCACTTGTGTTCCTCACTCAGCCCCAACCCTGGTTGGTATTAAAGCAAATAAACAGCTTCTCAAAGCTTCTCAAAACGGGCTGGCCTCCTGGCTTTGATGGTGCCACCACCCATGAGACCTCAGCAGAAGGTCCAGATGCCTTTAGGTCACCTTCTCACGGGACGGGGTGGTGACACCGGGGCTGACAGGGGTGGGGTCCCCATCCCCAGGGTGACCCCAACCCTCTGTGCTGCAGCCCAGCAGAGCCCTGGAGCCCTCACCCCACGAAGCCAGGGCAGGAACACAACCTAGGGCTGCTGACCCTGCTCCAGGTGGGAATTCCTGCAAGCCCCCGGAGCCAGGGGAATCAATTTCATCCCAAGGAAGGCTTTGTGCAGCAAAAAAGGGCTTCACTGTGTGCACCAAGAGCCAGGAATGCTCAGGGGATGGCTGTCCAGCAAAATTCCTGCCTCCAAAACAGCTCAGGATGCTGGGGAATTTCCCAGGCCGTGCTCTGGAGGTGCTGGGGAAAGCTGGACATGTCCTCGTGCTGGGGAAAGCTGGACATGTCCTCAGGCTGGGGAGAGCTGGACATGTCCCCGTGCTGGGGAAAGCTGGACATGTCCTCATGCTAGGGAAAGCTGGACATGTCCCTGTGCTGGGGAAAGCTGGACATGTCCCCGTGCTGGGGAAAGCTGGATGTGTCCCTGTGCTGGGGAAAGCTGGACATGTCTTCATGCTGGGGAAAGCTAGACATGTCCTCATGCTGGGGAAAGCTGGATGTGTCCCCGTGCTGGGGAAAGCTGGAGATGTCCCCATGCTGGGGAAAGCTGGATGTGTCCTCAGGCTGGGGAAAGCTGGAGATGCCCCCGTGCTGGGGAAAGCTGGACATGTCCTCATGCTGGGGAAAGCTGGATGTGTCCCTGTGCTGGGGAGAGCTGGAGATGTCCCTGTGCTGGGGAAAGCTGGACACGTCCCTGTGCTGGGGAAAGCTGGACATGTCCCTGTGCTGGGGAAAGCTGGATGTGTCCCTGTGCTGGGGAAAGCTGGACATGTCCCTGTGCTGGGGAAAGCTGGACATGTCCCCATGCTGGGGAAAGCTGGAGATGTCCCCGTGCTGGGGAAAGCTGGAGATGTCCCCATGCTGGGGAAAGCTGGAGATGTCCCCGTGCTGGGGAAAGCTGGAGATGTCCCCGTGCTGGGGAGAGCTGGACACATCCCTGTGCTAGGGAAAGCTGGAGATGTCCCCATGCTGGGGAAAGCTGGACATGTCCTCATGCTGGGGAAAGCTGGAGATGTCCCCGTGCTGGGGAAAGCTGGAGATGTCCCCATGCTGGGGAAAGCTGGATGTGTCCCTGTGCTGGGGAAAGCTGGACATGTCCTCATGCTGGGGAAAGCTGGATGTGTCCCTGTGCTGGGGAAAGCTGGACATGTCCCCAGGCAGCCTGGGGAAGGACACTCCCCTTGCCGGTGACACCATGCCGCATTCCTGCACCTGAAGGAAACTTCCAGGGAGGCAGAACGAATTCAGAAGTGTCATTATCTCAATTAGAGCCCGGCAAAAGCCAAGGCTCTCAGCCGGCAGAAGCCACGGCGGAGTTCTGGTGGCTTTGCCCCAGCTGGGCAGAAACCAAAGCTCAGGTGCAGGCTCCAGCTCCGTGCCCGGGGCTCAGCGGCACTCGGGGCTCATCCTCCTCCCTGCTGCGGCCCGGAGCTGCTCTGGTCCCGGCTGGAGGGGTCAGGGCCGGCGGGGCAGGCCCGTGCCCGGGGCAGCGCATCCCCGGGGGCGCTGGCAGCTGCGGGCGGGGTGACCCCCGCGCTGACAAAAGGCCTATCTGCTCTCCGCCTAAATGATTTAAATTCTAATCAAACATCATTTATAGCACATCTCGGAGCCGTCTCCCGGGAGCTGGTCCCACGTGAGCCGTTGCCAGGGCAACCGGGGGGTCTCATTTCAGAAATGTCAGATTGCATTATTGTCTTCACACTTCTCTGATAACCCGGTGTCTCTCCCTCTCCTGCCGGCACCAGCCAACCCCCCGCTCCCCGGAGGAAATCACCGGCTCCGTTTCACTCCCTGCCCTGCCAGCACCATCCTCCCCCGGCAGGGTCCCCGTGGGCTCTGCTGCCAGCCCGGTGTCCCGGTGTTTGGGGTGGGAGGGACAAGGAGGGCTGGCTTTGTGCTGCCCGTGCTGGGATGGAGGGGATGCTCCCGTCACCCCCCTGGTGATTTCACACACATTCCAGGGACAGGAGCTGCACGGGGCTGCTTGCTGGGCTCCCAAAAATGAAAGGGAGAAGGGTGGCAGAGCTGAGAGGGAGGTTTTGGTGCGTCTGGATGAGCCCCACTCTCCTGCAGCTCTCACAGGGATGCCCCAGCCCATCCAGAGCAGGGTGTGCTGCAGGATGCAGCCCTGAGGGGACCTTGCAGGGCTTCCCCTCTGCCCCATGGCAGTGAGTGATGACCCCAAGGCTGCTCCTCTGCTCCCCGGTTTTCCCTTCCTCCCTTCTAGGGGAAGGTGTCCCTGCCCATGGGGAGGGGTGGCAATACCAGGTCTTGAGGGTCCCTTCAAACCCAAACATAAATTCCAACTTCTCATTCCCACATCTTCTGCAGCCACCACCAACCCCCTGCAGCCAGCTGGGCTGCCCTGGCCCCCTCCATGACTCCAAGGACACCCCCAGAGGTCCTCGTTCCTGGGTCCAGCCTGGAGCAGTGACACCACAGATGAGCCTTCAGTGAGGCCTTGCCCAGCCCTGAGATGTCCAAACCCAGCAGAGCCGTGGTGCTCACACACTGCTGGGAATAAAATCCTGGAGAAAACAGTCCTGGCAAGGGTCTGGCCAAGGGCCAGTGACCCCAGAGAAAAACTGAGCAGTTTTTATGATTATTCTGCCACAGCTTAGGGGAGCTGGGCACATAAACCGTGCCCGGTGTTGTGGTTCAGGTGGTTTCCCATAGGAGCTGTCCCTGCTCATCTCCCACCCCATCCCAACAGCCCCAATTCCCCTGTTTTTAACCCTGTGTCCTGCTGGAAGGTGACAGGGCAGTGGTGGTGTCATCCCCACAGTCCCTAGGCACCATCAGGAGCCCACATGTGCTGTCCCACATCCATCCCTCCATCCCTCCATCCATCCATCTGCCTGATAAACCCCTAATGAACCTCCCAACTCTGCCTCTTCCCAAAGAATAAACCAGCCCTGGCCCAGGCGGTTAATATTTAACTGAATAAGGGCCATAAATATGGAAAATGGGACTTTTAATTAAATAAGCAGCTTTTAAAAGGGCCCTTGGGCCGAAGAGGCTTTTGTTTAAATATGATTGATTTGACACGTCCTTTCCCTCCTGCTTCCTCCCTCTCTCTCCCTCTCCTGCCTGGTGCAGGGATGGGAAGCAGGGATGGGAAGCAGGGATGGGAAGCAGGGATGGGAAGCACGGTCCTGCTGCAGGACCCTGTGCCCCAAAACCTGCCCACAGCCCTTGGGAGCACCTGGATGGGCACCCAAGCACGGACAGCTCATCTGGTTTTAAGCTCTCAATGGGAGCAGGAGGTTTGCCCTGGCTGCTGAGCCGCCCCAGCTGCTGAAACCAGGGGTACTGGGGTGCCCCTTGCACCCCCCAGGGCGGCACTGACCCCCCTCCATCACATAACCCTGCGATTGTCCCCATATGGAGGATGTGGTGGCTCCCTTACAGAGGTGGCAGAAGGGAAACTGAGGCAGGCAGCAGCTGGGCAGCACAGCTAGGGGAAGGGACTTTTCCTGGTGCTTTGGGGCTGGGTTCAAACCCCAAAATTTCCTCACACACACACAAACACAGACTCTGGGAGCAAACAGGGAGTAAAACCAGGTCTTAATGAACTCTGCTGTCCCTGACATT
The DNA here is from genome assembly GCA_039654755.1 of Calcarius lapponicus. Taxonomy (NCBI): domain Eukaryota; kingdom Metazoa; phylum Chordata; class Aves; order Passeriformes; family Fringillidae; genus Calcarius; species Calcarius lapponicus. Next base: position 9,806,966 of record CM077478.1, on the reverse strand, counting down.
TGGGCACTGCCTGCTGGAGCAAGCGGCACTAATTACTTCTTCCTCAGGCAGGCACGATGAGAGCAGGGGGTTCAGGGGAGTGCCAGGATCTCCCCAGCCTTGGGGAGACCCTGGGGGGCTGTTGGGGTGTGGGGGGCCCTGTCCAGGCCAGCAGTGTCACCCTGAGCAGCTGATGGACCCAGCGTGCTCCCAGGAGCAGCAGCTCTGCAAGGAACAGGAGTGGGGTGAGCTCATGGGGCTTGAGGGGCAGAAATCCTTGGGAAAAATGGGAAAAGCACCAGAGCTGCTCCCACAAGGGCAGGGGAGGATGCAGTGCCCATCCCTGGCTCCTGTGGGGCACAGAGAAACTGGGAAAGGATGTCCCCAGATCTGAATGGCCCAGACTGAGGGACAGGGACAGAGCAAGAGAAGAGGCAGCCCAGGGAGGGTTGTTCTTAGCTGGTTCCTCCTGTGTTTTCCACCTGTGGTTGTCCCAGTCCATCCCCCACGGATGGCACAGCCCCAGGCAGGTTTCAGCTGAGAACACACAGTTAATTATCTCCACAAACAACTCGGGGCAAGCAAAGTGCTCCCTGGGCCCAGACCTGTTGCTTGCATGGGGTTTCATGAGTGAGGATGTGAAAATGGGGGGGAAAAAATGGGAAAATTTATGAAAGAGCTGGTAAGGATTCACAAAACTTGTGGGTATCCTTGGGTGTGGAAATGCCCAGAGGCAGACTGTGCTGCTGAGGTTGCCTGTCCCACAGGAATGTCAGTGGGATCCCCTCAGGCTGGGTGGATCCAGGGCTGGAGGCTTCTCCCTGGGGAATGTGCCCAACTCTGCCCAGTGCAGGGTCCCCACAGCTCTGGGAGCAGGCAGGTGTCCCTCAGTGGTGGCACTGCTGGATATTTCCAGGCACCCTGGGCTGACTCCAGGTCTGAATCCTTCAAACCCATCACTAAAGCTTTTGTGTTTCCCCTTTAAAGCAGCCAAGGCACAGCCTGGATGGGTTGGTGATGAGCTGCCCCCTCCCAGGGCTCCTCTCCTCCAAACCCCCTCTGGCACCCTCAGGTGTGGGTGCCCATTCCAAGGCACTGCAGTGTCCTCATTTTTCTCTCTCTGCAATCTGAGCACGTCTCAGCCCTGGTGTGCAGCTTCTGAGCAGCCAGACATCCCTGAATCCTGGTGTTCCCTTCATCCCAGCCCTTCCCTCTGGTGCCAGTGCTGCTGGGAGGACAAGGGATGGTTTTTGGAAGGGGCAGCTCATGAGGTGGAGCCAGGGGACAAAGCTGGGCAGGGGTTTCTCAGCTCTGCTCATCTCCTGCTGGTGCCACCTGAGGGTTTAAAAGTTTTCAATGCCTGAACAGATGATTTAAAAAGCAAATTATAAACCTATCCCAGCTGGAGATGGGAGAAACTCTTGGCCCATGGGATGGGAAGGGGTGTCCTGGATGGACCACCATGAGTGGATCAGATGTGGTCCCAGTGTGACACTGGAGCCCGGCCCTGAGCATCAGAGTCCCCCTGAGCTCCAGGGATGCTGTGGCTGCAGCATTTTTGGATGCTGAGGGCTCCTAAAATCTCCCCCCTCCCAAACCCTGAGCCAGCCCATCTGATGTGCTCAGCCCTGATGGAATCAGTGACATTTTCATGGATTCAGGCTCAAATTAACCTCAGTGAGAAAACCAATCTGGCCAGAGGCACCACCCAGGGGGGTCTGATGCCACCATCAGATCCCAACTCCAGGCTGCTCCTGGGGGCTGGAGGCAAAAGGCAGAGCTCCTCCTGGCACTGCAGAGATAGAGATTTATTAAAAAAAAAAAAAAGAAAAAAAAGGGGGGGAAGGGGTAAAAAAAGGCCCCGTGTTTGCAGCCAACACGTGTAATCTGTTGCAGCCCTTGTCAGACAAAACAGTTTTGCCGTAAGACAGCGATTCCCAGAGGGGAAAGGGGCGAAGTGAAAATACTTTATCAGCTGCCTACATATGTAAAGCAGTACCCTGGTTGAAAAGCAAAGCCTCTTTCCCTTTGAAAGCTGGGAAGGGAGAGACGGGAGGCGACTGCCTGCGAGCGGGGACAGAAATGACACAGGCACAAAGCCCAGCACAGCAGAGCCCAGGCCTCCCTCCTAAACTGCTCTTATCTCCCTATCGGCCCCAAAACTACCTGGCTGTGGAGAAGAAACAAAGGCAAACAAAACCCAGATGTGGCTCAGCTTGGGAAACTAAAAATTTGGTTTTTAATGTACAGGAATTATTGCTCTTATCTCCCTATCGGCCCCAAAACTGTTCTTATCTCTCTATCGGCCCCAAAAACTACCTGGCTGTGGAGAAGAAACAAAGCCAACCAAAACTCAGATGTGGCTTGGTTTGGGAAATTAAAAATATGGTTTTTTAATGTACAGAATGTGGTTTTTAATGTACAGGAATTATTGCTCTTATTTCCCTATTGGTCCCCCAAAACTACCTGGCTGTGGAGAAGAAACAAAGCCAACCAAAACTCAGATATGGCTTCATTTGGGAAATTAAAAATTTGGTTTTTAATGTACAGGAGTTATTGCTCTTATCTCTCTATCGGCCCCAAAAACTACCTGGCTGTGGAGGAGAAACAAAGCCAATCAAAATCCAGACGTCGCTCAGTCTGGGAAATTAAAAATACAATTTTTAATGTACAAAATGTGGTTTTTAATGTACAGGAATTATTGCTCTTATCTCTCTATCAGTCCCAAAAAACTATCCGGCTGTGGAGAAGAAACAAAGCCAACCAAAACTCAGATGTGGCTCGGTTTGGGAAATTAAAAATTTGGTTTTTAATGTACAGGAGTTATTGCTCTTATCTCTCTATCAGTCCAAAAACTCTCCGGCTGTGGAGAAGAAACAAAGCCAACCAAAACTCAGATGTGGCTTGGTTTGGGAAATTAAAAATTTGTTTTTTAATGTACAAAATGTGGTTTTTAATGTACAGGAATTATTTAATTCAGATATTAAGAGCAGGTTCTGTCACAGTCCCAGGTCAGCAGGGAAGTGTCCATTGCTCCAGGTTCCTCTTCCCTCAGGTTGGGCTGAGATGAAGGGAATCACTGCCTGCCTGGATTTAAGAAGTGATGCTCAGGAGCTGCCAGCAGACAAGGGTTTTCCTTCCTCTCTGAGTTTCAAAGGCTGGAAATCCCAGGACCTGGACACATGGCATAAATCAGCCCTTGGGTTCACAGGATGAGTGGACTCCACTGGCAACAAGTGGGCTGGCTCCTCATGGAGGCTTCTCCTGCTCCATCCATCAGCCAGAGACCTGAGAAGGTGGGGAAAAAAATGAATTTCACGTAGCAGCTCCCTCAGCAGGACAGAGAGGGGACAGGGGGGACACTGAGCTGGGCTGGAGAGCCCAGGAGGGGCTGAGATCCCAGGGCACTTCCATGGATGGGGATGCACAGAGGCAGGAGGGAGATAAGGAATGGGACTGGGGGGGAAGGGGGGTAAAGGAAGGAGGGAAGCAGGAGAAGGGCAGGCAGGGAGGCAGAGGGGGGAGAGGGAAGGAGCCCACGCTGCCCATCTGGGCCATGCATCACACTGAAATTGTCCCGCATTAAAAATTCACCAGCCAGTGAATTTTCAAGGGATTTGTAGTAATTAGATGACAAAATGCTGGCAAATCTCAGGCTTGCCAAAGATGTTACTCAGGGGTCAAAGACTCGACACTTTTGGCTGGGTAATTTGTAAGTGTCAATCACACTCAGGCATCAGAGGGAAAGGAGAGCTCCAAGGGCTGAATCCTAACGAAGCCCAACGCTCCTGCCTGCTGAGCCCCCTCCTGCTGCCACCCAGGCCTGAGACCCCCAGCTGAAACCACACAGAGCTGGTTTGGCTTCTCATTTTTTTAAATTAAAAGAAGAAACTTCCCATGTGTTGCTTTTCAGCAGGGAGAGTTGCTGCTGTGCTCTGCTGGGGTGATGTGCCTGTCCTGCTTCTCTTGCTGGGGTGATGCAGCCCTGCAGCAGCTCTTCTGCCACCTGGGTGGAATTGCTCCTGGGCCAGGCCACCCTGCTGCTTCCTGGGGCTGGAAATGGAATTAAAGCATCTCCTGCCTTGTTCCCAAGGTGTCACGGAGACTTTGGGGCCACCAAAGCAGCCCCATGGGCTGTGTGTGCCTGTGCTGGCTTTTGGAAAACCCAGGTTCATTCAGACCCACAGGACACTCCCAGCCCTGGGCTGGAGGGGGGACCTGCCTCAGGCTGAGCCCATGGCAGCAGCTCATCCCACACACCCACCCAGAGCCTGGGGGAGAAATGTAAAAGTTTTCAACATCAGCAGCTTAAAACCAACCCATAAAATGCAAAAATTAATGCTATGCCCAAAACAGCAGGGAAGATCCCTGTTCCAGGCAGGTGTGAAGCTCCAGTGTGGGCTCAGCCTTGCTGGGGCTGAGGTTAAGCCTGGGCTTTGCTGCTGGGTTTTGGGGCAGAAGATGGCTCTGAGGGGTGGCTGCCTAGCCCCAGATCTCTCCTATTTTTGCTTTTTGTGGTCTGGTTTCTAAGCTGATGAAGTAGTAAAGCCCTGGATTTCTCAGCCCCACCAGCACCAGGGGGATGGCTGCTACGAGGGGCTACACTTAGCTCCAAAAAGATTTGGGGTCAGCACATGTGGGAGAGGCAGGAGCCTCCTTTACTCTGCATCCCTCATGCCTTATAAAGCTGTCCTTGTTACCCCTGCCAAAGCCCACCTCCAGTTCTGGGTGTGAGGCATGATTGAGGCTCTAAGGGAGGGATGGAGAGGTCCTGAGGCATCACACAGCACCCAGCACACCCCAAGGAGAAGCACTGCTCAGGCAAAACCCCCTTGCAGAGGAAAGGAAGTCCCAGAGGAAAGGATGCTGAAGGAGGTTTGTTGGCTCCATCCCTCGCAGTGTGCTGGATTTGGGGAGTGTTGTTAATTTAGTGGTGTGGGGAGGGGAGAGAAGGCAAAGGGAGGGAAAGGACAGGAGGGAAATCCCCTCTGGCCGGAGCTGCTGTGGGTTAGGTGGATGCAGAGCCATTCTTGCTGCAGGCCAGCAGCACTGGGAGAGCTGGAGGAGGAGGCAAGCAGCAGTGTGATGTGCCCCACACAGGGGAGCTGAGGGCACAGGGAACGTGGCTGGAGGTTCCTCCTCCATTTCCAAAGTCACTCAGCAGCTGCAAAACACCTTGCAGGGCAGCCTTCCTCCAGCTCCTCATCAGCTGCACTTCCAGCTCCTACTCCATGTATTTAAATAGCCCAAATCATGGGCTGAGGTCTGCAGGGGGGCTGGGCTCAGGGGTTTTTCCATGGTTTTATCTTCACTTGATCTAAGAGTGCCTTCAGATGCTGCTGGAAGGGTATCTGTTGGGAAGCAGCAGGGAAGGACTCTGCCTGTCACTGCTCTGTCCAGTGCTGGGCACTTGGGGGCCATTCCCTGCTCACAGGGGGTGTCCTTGGGATGTTTCCTGCCTGTCAGAGCCTTCTGCTGGCAGATGGAGACCCCCAGCCTCACCCCACTGCAGCTGAGCACAGCTCCTGCCACTGCCCTGCTTGCTCTTGCAGAAGAAAATGAACCAGAAAATGCCACATTTTAGTAGAGAGAACATGAAGAAAACCTTTTTCTCCCCCAGATCACCTCTCCTGACAGCACAGCCCTTACTGCCCTCCCACCCTGTCCCAGCAGCTTTGCAGTACCCTGAGCTGGGGATGATGTCACCTGTGGGGACATGGTGATGCTGGCTCTGTACCCCCCTGGTCTACACTCACCCCCAGCAGCCCACCATGGTCCTGGGGCTGGAACAGAGAGACAAACCTAATGACATGGCACTAATTACAGCCTGTGGAATGCAGGGACTGTGCTCCTGCAGCTCCCAGGGAGGTGAGACCCTCCCTTCTCCAGGATCCTGCCCACCTCCCTGCTCCTGCGCTGCCATCACTTCCTGCACACCCCCAGCTCTGCTCTGCTCTGCTCTGCCTCCCTCCCCAGCTCCAGTTTGGGGTGAAAGCCTCCCTGATTAGCCAATTTGGATCCCTATTTACTGTGAATTACTGAGCCTGATTATTATTCATGGCTGGCGAAGGCTGAGCTCCCAAGCCCGGCCATGCGGTTTCTCTTCCTCTCCAATGCACACATTTAGGGAAAACAGGAGGCAGAGTGCCTCAGTCAGGGAGGCTGCACCCTGCCTCCTCCTCCTCCTGCTGCATTTCCTGCTGAGGTAGGTGCCGCTGGAAGCTGGAATGTGATGCCAAACACCGGTGGTGCTGTGACCCAGGGTAAAGTCCAGATGTGTTGGAATATTGGTCCCACCCAACTCAGCTTCTCCTGGGACTCTGGGATTAAGGAGAAGCTCCCCAAATCTCCCAGCCAGCATCCAAATCAACTCTCCCCATCTGCATTTGCAAATTCTTCCTGAAGTCCAACCTGAACCTCCCTCTGGAGATTCCAGAGCTCCAGGAGCCAGCAGCTGGGCTGGAAGGCAGCAGGCAGGACACTCCTGCAAAGGGTGAGTGAATGGCATTTACTGTGTCTGCTTGGCCTTGAAGTGCTTCCCAGACCCCATTCCATGGGACACACCTGAGACCAGGGAAGACAGGCCTGAAGGGATGAGAAGAGCTGGAATTCCTGAGTTACTGCAGGAGCAATGCAGTGGTGATGACAAGAAACCACCAAGAGCTCACAGATGCTGCCTGCTCGTCCCTGCCAGCTCTCCTGTGGCACAGAGAGGAAAACACAGATGGTGGTCAGGGGTTTTCCAAAGGGAATGGGTGACTTTGGGCACTCCCAGGCCACTGTGGCACAGCAGAGGGGCTGGCAGTGCCCAGCAGAACCAGGCTCCCTGGGTCTCTCTGTGTCTGGCCTTGCTTTGCTGACTGTCCCCATAAGGAGATAAAAGCCCACACAGGCCTCTGGCAACAGGCAGCAATGAGGGAGAGCTGCTTCTACATTAAAACCCCTTAACCCTCTCATTCAGTAAAAAAGCTGCATTTGAATAATATCCTAATCCAATTGCAGAGCTGGCCCTGGGGAGGGGGATCTGCAGTGTGCCTGGGGAGCAGCTGCAGCCAGCACAGCTCCTGCTCCTGTCCAGCTCACCAGGGTCTCACCCTGGATGAAGCTGTCACAACCTGACAGACACCACTGGCCAAGGCAGGGGGTTCAACCCCCCAGGGACCCTGCAGTGCATCCCAGCAGCCAGAACTGAGTGTCAGGCACTCTTTTGGGTTCTCTGAGGGGAGAGCAGAGGCTGAGCACAGCCCAGAGAGCCCATCTGGGGTGGCTGTAGCCCAGCTCTCACCTGCACAGCCAGGGCTGATGGATGAGCTGGAGCTTGGAGCTGCTCATCTTCTCTGCCACCAGCACAGCCTGGCTACAGCCCTCACACCCCAAAAATGAGCACCACATCCCCCCTGTGCCCAGCTGTGCCCAGGGAGCTCAGGGCAGCTGAGGGGTGACAGGCACACACAGTGACACAGACCCTGGGCTGTCAAGAGCCAGCAGAACGAGGGGGACAGGGCTGCAGCTCATCCCAGCCCAACCACAACCATCAGTGTTGCAATCATTTGGTACAGACAAAACCTTCCTGAATAATAGAACAGGAACTGTTCCCCCTCCCAAAGCAAACAAGAGCATTGCAGCAGCACTGCTGAGGTTAAGGACCAGGGGGAGGCTGTTCCCTGCTTAGCTCCATGGACAGGTAACAGAGTTTGCATTATTTTATCATTAGGATTGCTTCAGATCAGGGGGAAAAAAGGAAAACAGTCAGTGGGGAGTGCTGAATTTCTGCAGACCTACTTAAGTGATCATTTTCATTCAGGTGTAGGCTCGTTTTTAGAAAATTCCTGCTGTAATTTTAGGGGTGCAACGTGTGGGATTCTCAATACGTAACAAAGAAGTGGAGCAGGAATTAACTCCAACTGTTCTCCAGAGCTGTGATCAGCACTTCCATAATTAATGTCCAGGCACATATATATCTGTGTACACATACACAGCCCCCCCCTGCTCACATCAAACAGATTTCCTTGATACCAAATTGCCTGAAAAATTAACCAATGTCAAACTGCTCCACAAGATAAGTATCATTAAGGGAAAAAGAAAATCTTCATTATGTTTGAAGGTACAGGGAAAAAAAAAACCCTCATGAATGTTTTCCAGCCTGTTCCCAGCCTGGGAAATAACATGTTTTAAAACATATCAAAGGGTTAAATTAATTTTCATTAAAATTTAAATTTGAGAAGGCTCCCTCTCTTCTTTCCTCCCTCCTCCCCCTTTGAACGTTTGACTGGCAACCATTTCATATTTCAATCTCGGCAGAACAAATTGAATTAGATGTTGAAACCAAACTCTGCTCTGTTCTCTAAAGCCTACATGCTCTGCTTGTGCTAATCCTTTTCGTCGCTGCTGCAGACCTCAGAGACACTCAGCAAGAAACCTGCCCTGCCACAAAAGACAATGAAGGGAAAGAGGGAAAAAAAAAAAGAAAAAACAGGAAAAAAAAAAAACCCACAGGAAAATCCAAGTCCAAGCTGCAATGCTGCAGAGCTTTGCTGAAATCATGTGCTGGGTGATGCATGTGTCTGGAGGGGAGCCTGCCCAGCTTCTCTTGTCCTCTGTGCTGGATTTGGGCTGGTCCTGCCCAGGCAGGATGGTCAAACATCCTGGACTCAGCCTCAGCTAAGTTCAGTTTCAGTCCTTCCTGGACTGAAACTGAACTTAGCTGAGGCTGAGATTTCACTGCAGTGACCCCCTGGTGCAGAGCTGTGCCAGTGCTGGGGCAGGTGGTGCAGGCAGTGGGGAATGGGACAGGAATGCCACTCACCAATGCCAAGCAAAAAAAGGGGAATCAAGCTTGTCACCACTTCAGGTGACACTGCCACCCCCTCTGACAGCACTGCTTCCACACCTGTGCCTCAGTTTCCCCACCTGCTGCACAGGATGAGGGTTTCACACCACAGCCCTGAGACATCCCAAAGGGCTATTCCTGGATTTTGGTCTGTCCCCTGAGCCAGGTCCTGGCAGGAGTGGCTGCTGTGGGGTTTGGGAAGCCTCTCAGTGGCAGCAGCAGAGCTCTGGAGCTGCAGCACAGTTTGGGGCACCAGCAAGGGCTGTCACAGCTCTGGTCCCTGGGCAGGAGCTCATTGCTGAGCCCTGTTCTGGGAATTCTGCAGAAAAGCTGAGACAGGACATGTCTGTAAGCGCAGGGCTGGGCTCTGAGCAGCACAGCACACACACCTGGAGGCACCCCAAAATCAGAGCTGGGCAGATGGCACCCCAAAGCCCTGGCACTCCTGCAGTGGCCCTGCATGGAGCAGGCAGTGATGGTTTAACCCAGCTCAGATGCTGTCAACAGGCTCCCATCAGATACTCAGGGTTTCCACTGCGGCCACACACACACACAAAAGACACCACGAGCCCACCTCACCTCTCCTGAGCCCACACAGGGTGAGCTTTGGGGGTCTCAAAAGGATCAGAGGGGCTGGCAGGACTGCAGGGTTTGACCTTGAGGGGCCATTTCATCCTGGCTCCCTCCTGCCATCCCATATTCTCCAGCCTTGAGATGCTGCCCCAAGACACACCAAGGAGGAGTGATGGCAGCCAGGACTCCCTCGGGGTGTGGTGCTTTTGGAGGGAGAGAAGTTGTGGAGATTTTGGTGCTGGCAGGGAAAAGGCCTTTGCCAAACTGTCTGTGACATGGTGGCAACTGCAGGTTGGTGTCCAAACGGGGATTTTAATTTTTTGGCAGCCCATTTGTTCTCCCCCAGCCACAGGGAGGGACAATTTACACCCTGACAGCAGAAATTCTGCTGCCTTCCCCTGGGGGATGCCAACAGCCAGAGGAGCACACAGAACACACCCAGGGCATGCACTCACTTCAACACTGGGCTCAAACCCAGCCAAATCTGGGCTGTAACCCCTGGGACCACAGCCAGGAGCCTATGGGGTCACAGGGGAGACAGGCAGAGGGTGGGATTCCTGCTTGGAGGCTGCTGGGCCTCTGGAATTCCACCTGCTCCTGGTGCTACTGACCCTGCAGCAAGCCAGGACACTGTGACTTTTAGGGCCAAGACACTGTGACTTTTAGGGCCAGGACACTGTGACTTTTAGGGCCAAGACACTGTGACTTTTAGGGCCAGGACACTGTGACTTTTAGGGCCAGCTGTGCCCACCCTGCCCCAGTGCCCACCTCACCAGAGCCCAGGCAGCTGTTAGATGTCCTCATCCCTGTTATTGTCCTCCTCTTCCAGGTGCTCCATGATTTCATTCAAAAGCTCCGATCGTTTTTTCTTCTTCGGGGAGTCTGTCCAGGTCAGCATGGGAGCAAAGGGGGAAAGAGAAAAGCAAAAATTACAACCTGGACACAGCTTGGGAGGGGCTGAGGGGGCTGGAGGGAGCAGGATACCCTTCCAGGTGAAGGTTATCAATATCATCTACTTCTCCTCCCCATGCAGGTTCTGGAAGGAGCTGGGATTCCAATTACCCCAACCCGTGCTTTAATTCACAGGCTGGGAGCAAACAGCACCCAGACAGGTGATGGTGGTGCAAACCCTTCCTGCAGACCCCAATTCACCGTGGAATTCACAATGTCCCTGGGGAAAAGTGGCTGCAAACCTCAGCAGGAGCTCATCAGGGCTCTTGGCAGGACACCCTGGCTGAGACCACCCCATCCCAGCAGCACATCCCTCACCTGGCTGGGACCATGTCCCCGCTCTGCCCCTCCTGCCCTGGCACTGCCTGTGTCACACAGCACCCTGCACGCATCCCTGCCAATGCCTGCAGCACAGGGGGGAACCCTGGGGGGCTGCCAGCACCTGAGGGAACATCCCAGGCCTGGCTCTGAGGTGACAAAGCCATTTGGTCCCTGATGTGAGGCTGACACCCTCCTTTCTGCTGGGCAGGCAGTGCCCTCCCGGCAGGAGCCGTGGCACAGCCCCCTCTCCCCCCCTGGCTCCCCAGCTCGCTCGCAGCACATGGAGAACAGCTGTTTAAATCCTGCTTTCAGACATCAAAAGCCTCGCTGGGTTTCTCAAACAAACAAACATACCATAGGACTAAAGAAAAGGTGTAAAATAAATAAATGGAACAAGCTGTGCATTTTCTTTTAGTATTACAGCTGCTGCGGGAGATAAACAACAAGTAAATGTCACAAAACATCAATACAGAAGAAATTAACCTGACAAAAGCTCACATCCCCCCACCTCTCTGCCTCCCCCCAACTCCCAACAATTTTTGCATTTCTGGAGTTCCCATCTAATGATTTTATTTTTCAATTAATTCTTTGACAGAGAGCCAGAACCTGCCTCCCTTCTCCCTGGGGGCTGTGGGGACAGGAGGGGGATGAGGGTGCTGATGGACCCCACTGTCCTCCCAGCACCCACCCCACCGAGCTCAGGGGAGCCATGGGGGCCACAAAGTGCCACCCCCAGACCCTCCAGCAGCTCTTCCCAGTTCAACCACCCAAAGGCACCAGGGACAACTCACCCTGGAGGAAGGTGCCAGCTCAGCAGTTCTCCCTCTCTACTCTGCTCCTAGCTCTCCTGCTTTGGAATTGCATCAAACGTGGTCTCATCTCCCAAATCCATTGTAGGAGTGTGTGCTGTACCTGCCACCCCTTCCCAACTAGAGCTTCATGGGGATCCCACAATGCTGAGGCTGCACAGCAGAGGAAAAGCTGGATATGGGATGCTGGGTGCACAGGGAACATCCCCCAGCAGAGCAGCACCTGGCAGGGCTCTGGCAGGGCAATCCCCCTATTGCATCCCCCCGATTCACCAGTTTAGCCACAGGCAGCACCAGCAGCATCCCCCTCTTGTCTAACAAGGGGAAAATAAAAACTCAGGAGGGTGGGGAAGCGAATTGGTTGGGCTTCCTTCCGTTCTGCTGCTCCAAGCTGGTTAAGGTTTGCCTGCTAACGATCCCATTTGCTTCCTTTAAACAATGGGCAAAGCCGGCGGGGGTGGGCCGGGAGGGGGATTACCACGGGATTAGAACGTGGCAGGGTTGTGGATGCCACGCTAATCCTGCAGGGTTTTACTCCCCGGCTCCGGCATGTGTTTGCATTAGTTACAGATGCTCTCGAGAAATAAAAAATTAAAAAAAAAAAAAAAGAAATAGGAAAGGACAAAGGAGAAAAAAGGGAGCCCAGTGGTTGGGAGGTGAGGGAAAAGGAAACCTGGGGGATGGAGGCCAAAGGAGGAGCGATGTGGCAGAGGGGATGGAGGCAGGAAGACTTTCCCAGCCCGGCAGGAGGATCAGGACCATGCCTTCCCTGGCCACCCCCTGCTTCCAGCCACAGCTGTAAATAACCAGGGATAAACCACAGCGGGGCTCGGCTGCTTCACAGCCCCCCACGGCCCTCCTTCACAGCTGAACCCCTCCTCACACACCATCACAACCCCCCCACAAGTCGTTGTTCCCCTCCCGGCGTGGTGAAATTCCCCATCTGTCAATTTAATGCTTTGATCGATGGCAAGGAGCAGGAAAGCGGCCCGGCACAGCTGGCTGCCCCCGTTAGGCCTGGCGGGGAGAGCGGCGGGCCGGGCTCAGGAGCAGAGGGATTGGCCTTTAGTGGGATTGGGAACCACGGCCTTCCCTGCACGGCCCGGGCTGAGGGACTGGCCTTTAGTGGGATTGGGAACCACGGCCTTCCCTGCACGGCCTGGGCTGAGGGACTGGCATTTAGTGGGATTGGGAACCACGGCCTTCCCTGCACGGCCTGGGCTGAGGGACTGGCATTTAGTGGGATTGGGAACAGAGCCTTCCCTTCCCTGCACGGCCTGGGCTGAGGGAGGGATTATAATTTAGTGGGATTGGGAACAGAGCCTTCCCCACACGGCACGGATTGATGGATTGGCCTTTTGTGGGATTGGGAACCATGGCCTTCCGTGCACGGCCTGGGCTGAGGGACTGGCCTTTAGTGGGATTGGGAACAGAGCCTTCCCCACACAGCTCAGGCTGAGGGACTGGCCTTTAGTGGGATTGGGAACAGAGCCTTCCCTTCCCTGTACTGCCTGGGCTGAGGGAAGGATTATAATTTAGTGGGATTGGGAACAGAGCCTTCCCCACACAGCTTGGGCTGAGGGATTGGCATTTAGTGGGATTGGGAACAGAGCCTGCCCTTCCCTGTACTGCCCAGGCTGAGGGATTTGCATTCAGTGGGATTGGGAGCACGGCCCTGGGTTGAGGGAGGGATTATAATTTACTGGGACTGGGAGCTAGAGCACTCCCTGCACGGCCCTAGGCTGAGGGAGGGATTATAATTTAGTGGGATTGGGAACAGAGGCCTCCCTGCACGGCCTGGGGCTCCTGGCAGAGAGCAGAGCACGCTGAGGGGTGGGCAGTGCTCGCTAAGCTCCCCTCCGGATGGAGCTGGGGAGGAAAGGGGTTGGAGCTGTTCCCAGCCCTTTGGAGTGATGGCTCCATCATTTGGGGATGCAGGGATGAGTGTGGAGTGTTCCCCCTGCACAGGGCACACATCCACGGCTGCCCCTTCCCCAGTGGGATCCCTTGGTCCCAGATCCAGGACCTGCCTGGTTTCCAAAGCATCAGTGATCCTTCTTTTCCAAAGGGAGGATCCCCCTGCCCACACCAGGCCGAGATGCTGCTGGTGGTGGCATTTGTCACCTGTCCCTGCCCTGCTGCGGCATTTGTCACAGCCCTGCTCCAGGTTATGGGCTGCACTAGAGGGTCCAGGGACAACTGTTGGCTAAGCTTTCCCTGGCTGCTCCTTCCCACCTTAAGAGTCACTAATTTTAAGAGTGATTCTAAGAGTCACAGCCTGTCCCTGGCCAGGCCTTCAGGCCCTCCAGCCACCTTGAAGCAATGGATCCCCCAAATTAAAAGTGGGGTGCAAATAAAACTCAAAGTGTCTTTTTTTTTTTTTCCCTAATATAAGAGCCTCCTGCTCCAGGATGAAGAGCAGATACTCTTAGAAATGAGCAAAAAGCCTTAAACCCCTCCCAGACTGTGCTGGGAGCCAGCAGGGCTGAGGTGCCAGGCCCCAGGGCTGGGCTGTGGCTTCACTCCTGACAGAACTACTGAAACCACCCGTGGCAGTCAGTGACCACTCCTGGGCTCCTCACTTTCTCCTGGAACATTACAAAGACTCAGAACAAGCCATAAAGAATGACCTGAAAACTACACAAAATGGAAAGGAAGCCTATTCCATTTTATTGCATCTATTAGACCTATTGAAAAGTCGGCTCAGAAGTGGTTTGATTGCCATGACAAATGTCTGCATGGAGAAAAGATTTGGGAGACCAGACCTCTCCTTCACAAATAACAGCAGAGACTTGGAACTGGAAGCCCAATCTCTCGAAATGGTCTTTAGAAATAAGGTGTGTAATTGTAGCAGAGAGAAGAGTGGTAGGACATGTCTGTCACAGCCCAGGTCAGGACCTTGAAATACTAAGACAAAGATGATGAGGCTGACATTAGAGCTGGGGATGCCACAGACCTCAGTCCTGATTGTTTCCTGAGGCTTGAAGACCTGTAAGGATATTTTCTTTCCCATTCCCAGCTCGGGATGGGGACCTGGCCACTGCAGTTGTGGGAAGACCCTCAGAGTTCACTCACACTGTGCTAGCAGAGGAGAACTCATGGGACAAACAGCACAGGGATGTCTGAGCTGCTCCTGTGCCCTGTGGGGAGAGGAGGAGGCTTGGGGAAATTGGGATCAGTAGGAAAAATCCTGGTTTCTGGGCTGTACCACCAGTGAAAAGGTGTCAGCCTGGCTGTTGGGTGCTGTGTGTGCTCTGCATCCTCTCCATCCCTGCTCCATGTGGGAAAAGCAGCCTCTAGCTATGCCAGGGAGGAAAGCTGAAGGAGCATCCCCTTCCCAGAGGGCTGCAGGCAGAGTGGTACCAGCCTTTTTCCCCCTCTTTATCACTATCACCCTCTGCACACCCACAGAAGGGACAGGGTGCAGCTCCCTCCTCCCCTCAGAGCCACTGGGCACCCCACAGCGCCTTGAAATGAGGGGCAGGCACTTCCCAAGGGAATAAAACCCCACCCCTGACCCTCCAGTGTGGCACTGAGAGGCTGAGACCTGGTCCCAGGTGTGCCCCAGCCTGGCTTTCCTGGCACAGATCCCTCCTGGCACACCCTGCTCTGCCACAGCATTAGCCACTGGCAGTTTGGCCAGGCCTGGAGTCACTGGATGCTGCTGACAGGCTGGAGGCCAGCAGGGATTGTGCTGCCATCCTGTTTCCCATCCCTAAGGATGGGGAGTGGCAGCCTTGCTCCGGTTTCTCAGCTGAGACCCTGGAACCGCTTCAGCTCCAAGGCTGCATTCCTGCTGGGATGTGAAAATGCCCTTCCTGCTGCCCCAGCTTGGTGAGGAAGAGCCCAGACAAGGCTGGAGCAAAAGCAGGCAAAAATTGGGAATAAGCAGAGCTTGGGAGAGGTGGCAGAGCTCACAGCCACACGCGCTGAGAGTCTGCAATGATCCTAAAGCCAAGACTGCTTATTTCCCCTTACACTGAGCAGAGTGGAAAGGGGAGAAAGGAGATCCTGAAGATAAAACTGGGTGCTTGAAACATCTCACCTGCTGTTTTCTCCACGTGCACAACGTGTCCCCACTCCAGTGCTGGGTTCTGGGTGGGCACATCCACCCTCAGCCCTGCCACCACCCAACTGCAGCTTGCCCAGCCTGGAATGAGCAGCCCTGAACTATTTCAGGGATGGGATCACTGGATCAGTCAGGATCACTGAATTACCAAGATGTGCTGCTCTCCCCTGAGCAGGGATGTGCAGCCCCACAGCTGCTGCCAAACCCCCGGGCCACGGGCATGTGGTGATGGAGAATGGAAGCTGGAAGGGGATGCAGGAGGAAGAGCATTGATCTCCAGCTTAGCCCTGCAGCCCAGGGGAGCCCTTCCTACATAAATATTTGCCAAGCAATGCATTTGTGCCTGTCGATGGCTGTCAATAGGAGCCTGCAGTGCTGTCATCTGCAGAGCTGTCACTCCCAGCAGCCTGAGCCAAGCAGCCCCTTCTGCATCCCATCACCACAGAGTTTTCCCTTTTAAATCCACGTGCTGTGTGCCCAGAGCCTGTCCCCACCTCGGGAGCAGCCAGGGGAGGGAGCAAAGGCGCTGTGGCTGGCAGGTGGCACCGCGGTGCCCGGGCACACACAGAGTTAACAGCTCACAGGCAGAGCTGCCAGACAAAGCCCTGGCCTGGCTGCCTCCTGCCTCCCCCAGCATGCTGAGGCTGCACAGGGAGCTGGCAGCCCCCAGCAGTGTGGCAGTGTGGCAGCAGAGCAGGGGTTACCGTGGAAGTGCTGGGCGGTTTTGCGGCGCAGGGCCTCCAGCGTCTCCTCCGTGTCTGCCCACTCCAGCACCAGCCTGCGGCCGTACAGGTGGGTGCTGTGGCACAGGGCCTGGAAGGCTTTCTGCACAATTGAAAGAGAAAAAAAAAAAGAAATTAAAGGAGAAAATAAGAACAGGCGCACAGGAGGGAAAGGCAGGAATGTCACTCCCTCTGCCCTGGGGTGGAAAGGCCACCGGAGAACATCGTACTGGGAGTGCTTTGCTCTGATGGGGCAGGATCCATCTCCATCAGAGGCTCTGACTCAGTCATTTATCTTCCCTGCACTTGCAGCAGAGCACATTCCCATCACCACTGCTGCTGGCTGCTGCTCCTGGGGGGCAGGCTGGAACCCAGCACAGGGTGGGACACCCTGAGCCAGGAATGCTGCTGGAGCTCTGGGTCAGCACTGGGTGTGACTCTGTGATTGCCCAGCACCCTGTTCTCTGCTGGAACACAGGAAAGCACAGCTCAGCTGTGACAGGGGAGTTCCTTTCTGCTCTGGAAGCAAGATGGAGAACTGCCTTTCTCCTGCCAACCATTTGGTGACTTGGCTGTGGTGGCAGCACACGGGGCAGAGCAGAAGCCAGCACAGAAGTCCTCTGCTCTTTCTGTCTGTGGTGGTTTGCTCTAAGGCAGAAACCCAGAGGTTTCCTGGGTTTCCAGCTGTATGGGTGTTACCAAACAGGACCTAACACCCATGGTGTTAGGTCCTGTTTGGTAACACCCATACAGCTGGAATCTCTTGCTGATGTTGAATACAAACATGCCAGCCAGCCCAGAGCTCAGATGGCTTTCTCTGCCCCTAGCCAACCAGCAGAGACACCCAAAACACACTGACTCGGTCCAGGGAAGTTTAATTTTGTCTTTACTTCCCACAGGATTTCAAGGAAATTCAGGACTGAGCAGGATTGGGCCCACAATGAAAATACACAAACACACTGGCCAAATATTTTTATCTCCAGGGGCCCACAAAGTGCTCCACAGTAAAGGCTGAGCATAGAGGGAGAGAAATGCCCCAAATGCTTTTTCAAAAACCCCAGCTAAGGCTGAGATTAGCTCAGGTTTTGAGCTCTGAAAACTATCCCTGGAACAAAAATGGCAACTGTAGGATCAGACACACATCCTGCTGTCCAACAGGGTCCTGTGTTTCCATCTGGAGGCCCCAAAGCAGCTCCCAAGCTGTCCTGCAAAGCCCACATCTCTCCTCTGAGCCACCTGCTAAAAGCAGCTCTGAACCACTGCAGCTGTCCCCAAATGCCACATCTCTGGGCAGAGGGGCTTGTCCTGCTTTGCTGCCCACAGCTGCTCCTCAGGACCTTCCTTGAGCTGCTGGGTTATGAAACCCATTAAAAAAAATCCCATTTTCGGTAACCAGCACCCAGCAACCTGAGCTTTCCTCTCTTTCCACAGTCCTTTCACTCATATAACCCTCATGGTACTACAAAACAGTGATGAGGAGCACCAGCTCCACCATGGCATGGGTGAAATTCCCATTATCCCAGCACCCCCAGCTCCCCAGGGTGATCCTGGCAGGGCAGAGTGCTCCCTTTTCCAGGGGCACATTCCTCCTGGAAGAGCTGCAAGCTCCAGCTGTTTTTATTTGCTGCTGCTGTGTTTTCAAGGCCTATCTCCCAATTAGCAGAGCAATGTGTTGGCTTAAACAAACACTGGGGGGAGGTGGTGGGAGGGAGTTGTGAGGGCTGTTTGTGTTGGCACCAGGAGTCTTTTCCAAAGCCTGGCACACAACCCATGGCTCTAAACGCTGCATTTCCTTTGTTAATTCCTATTTTTGGATTGCTCCTTCCCACAGCACAAGGAAGAGGAAAGTTGGGTGAGAGCACACAGCTCATCTGTGCTCCACAGGTCATGGAGGAAGGCAGACCATGGTGAAAGTGGCACTTGGTGGGCTCTGCTCCTCTGAGCCACTTCTCTGCCCCCACCTCCTCCTCCTCCTCATGGGATTGCCATCCTCTGGTTTTGCTGGCAGCCCTGGGAAAGGTCATGGAGCAACAGAGAAGGCAGATGCTGCCATCAGGTTGTGTTATGTGCAGGAAACCCGCTGGGTGAGACACATCTGCCACCAGCCTGGTGACACTGGCTCTTCCTGGCCAAACCCATGCCCAAAATGAGTTGGTTTGCACCCATGATGAAGGAAAGCTCCAGCCTGTACTGGGATCTCTGCTCCTCGTCTTCCAGATGGGCTCCAGGAGCTGGGAATGCAGAAGAGAAGCTGCACATTTCAGGTGACAAACATACGGATGTCACTTCTTTGGAAATGAGCTAAAAGACAAAACTAGCTGCTCATTGCTCTGAGAGGAATTAAGACTTTTTCAGGAAAAAAAAAAAAGAAAAAGAGAAAGCACTGATGATTTAAAAGACAAAGGGATGAAGGGGAGAAATGCCATCCCCATACATCCACACTGCTGGAAATCTTCCAGGGAGAGGAGGAAATCTGCCACTGCTGCTATTCCAAATGAAGAGAGAGGTAGGGGAAAAGTATATTTTAATTAGGTGACAAGTATGAAATGAGGAGAAGCAGGCTGGCTTTCACAGAAAGCAGGAGCTATTTTTGGGGTGCAGCTCCTCTATGTGAGCATCTGCCTTCCCAGGACAGCTCTCTGGAGAACAAAGAAGGACCAGAGGTTTGTGGAGTTGTATCCAAATGAGGGATAAAGGCAGGTGTGGTGTCTGCTCATCCAAGAGAGAGACTCACCACAAAAGCCCTCTAATTCTCAGGGCTTCCTATCTTCCTACACCTTTACAGAGAGCCTTTGCCACAAAAAGCTCCTTTGGAAATGCCCAAACCTGATTCTGCTGAATTTGGTTACAGACCTCTGCCAGGCCACCCCAAAGCCTGCAGATCCCTGGCAAACCTTTTCCCAGGCCTCATTTGCTTTCCAGATGCTTTAGGGGTTGCATGTAAACACTGTGGACTTTTCCTCCTCGAGAATAGGATGTGAGCATGATTAAAAATGCCATTTCTGAGCATTTTTTGCAAAGTTTGGTTCAAGCTTAACATTACGGCTCAGCACGGTGGGAAGAAGTGGGGAGAGGAAAGGGAGAGGCTGGAACAGCAGCTTAAAAATGTCTGTGGGATTCAGAAAGAGAATTTCCAAGTGAAGAGGCGGCTGATAACCCCCCAGGAAGGGCAGGCTGCTGGGATGAGGCAGGCAGAGCTCTGGAGCAGAGCCTGCTGTGCTGGGAGGGCTGGGAGCAGAGACAGGAGCGCAGCGTCTGTCACCCGCGGGTGTGACAGCCCTGACTGCTGCACTCATTTGGAGGACAGTGCTGCTCTGCCTCCAGATTCCCCCTTGCCCTATTAAATACTCAAGCCAAAGAGCCTCCAGGCTGGAATCATTAGAGGGACAAAGGGTCAACAACATTAGGAGATTGATAAATATCCCTCCCTTGCAAGAGCCGGTCCCAACTGAGGATGCTCTCCGCGATGCCAGCTGCACACAAGGATTTTTCCTTCCGTGTGTGTGCATTTTGAAAGCATTGGCTGTCTCTCCCAAATGGGCAATTTCTATTTGGAGACCAGATGTATTTTTATATCAACAGGGGAGAAAAGTGGGAACTCGGCTTCCCAGTTAATAGTTCAAAAATAAAAACAATTCCACAACAATTCTGCACAGGGAACGTCAGGAAACGTTTAGTGCTTCCTTAACTGGAGTTAATTTGGTATTGCCACTGCATCAGAGTTGCAGGGGAGGCTGAGGAGATCAAGCCAAGCCTGATGGGGCAGATCTGCAGGCACAGCACAGGGGAGTTGGGAGGAGGAGCCCCCATGTCTGTGCTGGCTGTGGAAAATCTCCATGTGCGCTCCCACAGCAGCCGTGCTCGTTCAGAGAAAAAGACAAACACGGGAGGTCACAGGCTTTAAATGCCCAACAAAGGCAGCCTAACTATTCTATTACAAACCCATCATGTTTTATAAGATGCTTATAAGCAATTTCCAGATTACCACTCTGAGCAAAAGCGTCACTGACAGTCAGAGCTATTCAGCTCAGAGGTCTCCAGGCCCACTCCCCTCCTCTCTCATTTCACTCAGCAATAAACTCTAAGCCAATTATGAGCGTGTTTACAATATTCAGGATCCTATTCATCAATACACCGTGCATCCTCTTCCAGACGGCCAATGGAGTGTACTTGATGTGCCACTTGTGAGACAATTAAATCCCTCAAAGAGATGAGGGTGGAAAAAAATATGAAGAAGGAAGAAGAGCTGCTTTGCTGGGAAAGAAGAAAACCCTGCTGAGAGCTGTTCCACAGGGCAGCTCTCTCCCTGCATGCTCCCCTCCACGAGCTTTGGGAGCTGTGCCCTGGGCCAGCCTGGCTCTCTCCCCTCACCACAGATGTGCTGCCTATCACTGAGATTCCCATTTGTCCAGTGCAGCTGGAATCAGCTCCTGAGGGGATGAAAAGGGACGGGAAGCAAACACTGAGCCTGTGCCTGTTTCCCCCAGAGAGCAGCAGTAAAGAAACAGTCAGGTCCCTCTATGTACCATTCCATCCAAAGCCTAAAGTTTCCTTGGGAAAAAGATTCATTCAAACCCCAGGAACAAAGCCTGAGTGACTGTGGAGTGAAGCAGAGGTGAAGGCAAAGCTGCTTTGAGCAGAGCCACAGGCACAGCTCGAGGTGCAGGGAGAAGAACCAGGCTCCTGGGGGGATCCCTGCACCCCCAGCTGACCCCCAAGGGGAGGAGGGAAGCTGAGCAGAGGGAAGTTTGAGTTAGGATCAATACAGGACTAACAAAGAAACTCCATGTACTGTGTTATACAGGAGGTCAGGCTGGAAGGGATGATCTAATAGTCCCTTGTGATCCTGGATCAATGAATGCTGTCTAAAAACATAAACACAGGCTCTGGCTGGCTCCCCCCTCCTCTCCCCTTCATCTGCACTCACAGTCTGAAAATCTGGAGTTTTGGGGGCTCATGTGGTCCCTTCCCTCCAGCAATAACATCCTGTGGGTTGTGCTTACAGCCACTCCCTTCCAGACCCTGCCCAAACCACCAGGAATCAGCAGCAGGATGAAATCCACCCTGCTCCAGAACCTCTGGCAAAGGATGAGAGCAGGGTACCATCAGACAGGCTGCAATCCCCTTGTTTCTGCTAAAAGCACGGAACTTTAAAATATAGGAAAGCTTTCAAAAAATAAATGAACTAGGCCAATTCATAACTACTGACCCTCTGGCACAGTCACTGGGAAAGCAGCAGGGTAAGGCTGCTCACAGGGGGCCCTCAAAACACACAGAAGAACTGGTGGACACAAGCCTTGCACGGGTTACAAACTAGGGGACAGCCACAATATGCAAAACCCCCCTAAAATCAAGGTGGTGCTGGAGGTGGGACATGTGCAGAGGTTTCCTGATGTGTTATTGTTGGGTCAAAACCATCCTGTCTCACCTTGCTGCTGGCAAACCTGAAAAACAAGCTCCTGTCCTTCTGTATTACAAGAATTTTGAGTTATTTTATCAGTTGCACCAAAATTACCCCCCTTAGGGTTTGGCTTGTGGGTTTTGTTGCTGAGTGCAGCTTTCCTGGGCAATGCTCCCAGCCCAAACCTGGACTAAACCTCAGTGGGACAGAGCCTCCAGGCTGCCCTCCCCACCTGGGGCAGTGCCAGAAGGGCACGGCTCACCTTGGCATCCTGCTTGGTGACGAAATCCACAAAGCCAAAGCCCCGGTGGGATCCTGTTCCTGCCATTTTCTTGGGCAGCCGGACGGTCTTGAGCTCTCCAAAGGTGCTGGGAATGCAAGGAAAAGCAGGGACAGCATGAGATGAAGGCAAGAGTCACCCCTTCCCCACCAACCCTGGCAGTGCCAGCTGCACACCCACTCTGAGTGGTGTCCTGCAGCCCTGCAAGCCCCATTTCCAAAGCAAATACCAGTTAAAAAACTCAGCTTGGATTTTAAGGATCATTCTGGATATAAAACTCAACAATACAAAAAACTTCTTTAATGTAACTGCTTTGCTCCTCCTTCCCTCAGGAGGTGCAGCCAGAATGCCATGCCCTGCTCAGGGTGGGCAAAGCATCTCCAGGTTAGCAGGGCTGCTCCAGATCCTACCAAAACAGATTTATTTGCACCTTTAAAGAGGGGCTGGAGTGGACAGGATAGAGGCAGGACACAGAGCATGGCCCCACAGGGAATTATTCTGTTTCCAGAACAGCTCCTCCATTCCCAGAGGTGTCATCCCTCCAACTCCAGGGATCTTGGGCATTTTTTATGATTGGATTTCCTCGCTCTAACCCTTCAGCCTCTGCCATCCTGCAGCTTCTGTGCTGGAATAAACTGGTTTTATCTAAGCTTTCTGGATGTAGAAAGGGAAAGAGGCAAATCCAGCAGACCACAACAACCTCCATATAAAACAGCATTTCAGACAAGTTTTGCAGTGTCCATGGAAAGCCAAGAATGGGGAGATAAGGGGGTTCCTGTCCCACAGAAGGAACGTGTGGCTTGAGCAGCAAAGCATGCAGCCATCCCACTTTGTCCAAAAACCCTACAAAGGTTTTTTAGCCCCAAAGGCAGCACGTGCTGGACACCCCTCTCCAGTGCCATCCCCTGGAGAAATTCCAGGACAAAGCCAGCGCTTTCCCTGCTGCCAAGCTCCCTCTTCCCCTTCTCCTCCCCTCCCCTCACACCCATTTATCAAACACATATGCACAAACTGCAGGCAATAAATATTTAATGTGGCCCAGGTCTGAAGAGATGTGTTATTTTATTTGAAAATCTCCACACAGGCGTGCATACACAAAAGGAGCCTGGGATACAGCAGTGCCAAAGAGCACCTGGGAATAAACACAGTAAAGGCCATAAACGCTCTCGTGAAATGATATAAGCTAAATCCTGGGAGTTAACCTGCTGCACTGGCAGCATGACCAGGCATTCATCCACCCAATTTCCTTAGGCAACGTGGTGTGTAAATGCACCATTATGAAGCTTCAAAATGAATCCGCACGTCTCGCGCTCGGTGCTTCCCCTCCCTCTCCCTGCTGCCCCCTCCGAGCCGGAGCCACGCAAACAAACAAACAAACCCCAGCACAGCAGAGGGAGCAGCCTCAGCTGCTGGAGTGCTCGGATCCTGGGGGTTCCAGAGGTCTTCTTGCAACGGGGTGGGAGTGCCAGGGACTCCCAGGATCCCTGGAGCACCTCAAATGCTGCAGGTGGGTGAAGGGAGAGGCAAGGGGACAGCTCCTGAGCCATGGGGATGCCCATCTGGCTAGGAAAAATGGGAGGTAAGGGCCATGGGCACGCTCCAGTCTCTCTCTCTCTCTCCACGAAAAACATCAAGGACAGTGCCTGGGGGCAGCAGAATATTTGCTGAAGGAACAGGAGCAGAGTATTTGCTCAAAGGGAGGCCTCAGACAGTGTCTGTGCACTGCAACACCAACGTGTCCTTCTGACACCACAACCCGGCACTCAGGGTGGCCAGGGGGTACCCACAGGAGCAGGATGGCTCTGGATTCAGGGTGCCAGGGAAGCTGTGCTGGCCCACATCAGCCTGGGCAGAGCTGGGAGAAATTGGCTCTTCCTTCCTCCCCAGCTCAGAACAGTCCAAGCCACCCACGCGTGGAGAGGAGCGGAGGGAGGGGACACCTGCTCCAGATGCACAGCAGGGCTGGCCAGGAGCTTTCCCTGGGCACTGGGAGCCAGCAGGGGCTTCCACAGGGATGGATCCAGGGAACAGGCAAGATGGAGGGGTGAGGGAAGCCGAGGGGACAGGGCTGACCCCAGTGGGGCCGTGCAGGGGAGCAGCATCCCCCCCACTGCGGCGCTAATTAGAAAACACAACACAGCAATTACCGGCGGGAGCTGCGAATGAGGCACAGCTCCGGCCTTTAATGTTCTCCTCTCTGGTGCCAGGCACAGACTCACACCTCTCCTTTCCAATTATTTCTCCTGGATTTGGGGGGAGAGAGAGGCAGAGGCAGAAGGAAACCCAATTACCCCCTGCAGTGGCAGGCTCCCTGCCCAGGGAAGCCAGAGGGAAGCCAGGTGCTGATGGGTTTGCTCCCACTGCAGCTCATCCAGGATGGCCAGGCAGGGATTGTGCCATGGGCAAAGGCATGGGGATGGGGATGGGAGGAGGAAAAGCATGGAGCACATCACCCAAGTGACACCAGAGCATAATGGCAAGGGAGGGAAGAAAGCTTTTCCATTAGATGTCATGGAGCTGTTTGAAAACGTGCTCCCAGGGGCTGGGATGGCTGTGGAGTCACAGCAAGTCAGACGTGGTGGCACTGCCAGCTCCTTCCTCTTCCAGCAGAGATGGAGTGAAAAAACCTACACCAGCCCAGGGTGGAGTTTCTCTGGGTGCTGCTGCCTCTCTCCTCTCCAAGTGGGCAGAGATCAGCAATCCTGCTGCCAGCACAGAGCACAGCACCAGGCCAGGCTCCTTCCCTCGAGCAGCATGGTTTACAGGCAGGTTTCCAGCATCAGTGAGTGTGAAACCAGAGCAGTTTCTGGATTTATACTCGCCCACCCATCTGTGCCTTCTCCAAGTGCTCCTGACCCCCTGCACCAGGGCTGGTGGTTGTGGGAGCAAAGCCCTTTCAGGCTTGAGACATTGACTTGTCTGCAGTCAGCCTGGCTTAACTCTGCACAAGACCTGAACCTCAGTCCTGAAAGAGCCCACCAGCCCCCTGTGCCTGGCCTGGAGCTGGATTTCTGACAGGACACTGGGATGGGATTTCAGTGTGGCCAAGGTGTGCAGCAATCCCAAAGCTCTTGTGAACCCCCCCTGGAGCTGCTCACAATTATCACAGGAAGGTTTGGGGGCCAAAAGCAAAGAGATTTTGCTGCAGAGGCAGCAGGATGGCAGAGCCCCTGGTGACCAGCCATGCACACAGATCCATGAAAAATGGTGTCCAACAGCCACTCTCTGAAATCCCAAGTGGAACCAGGACCAGGAGGGGAGGGCAGAGGTGTGCAGGATGTGGCTCTGCCTGGGCTCCCCTGTCCCTGCAGGCCCTGCCAGCCAGGCTGGCAGACCTGGCCTCACACCTCACTCTCCCAGGCTTGGCACATTCTCCTGCTGTTGGCTGGGAGGGATGACAGCCTCCACAAACACTGCAACTCCTATTTCCTAAATGAGAACCTTTGTTTTGTGCCCATCCGGATTTGCTGGGAAACCAGAAAAAAACCTGTGCTGGCTCTGGCAGGGCTGCAGAACAGAGACAGCCACGAGCTCTGCTTTGACAAGTCACCCCTTCCAGGCTCAGCAGGAACACAGGGTGCATCTCAGAGATGCCAGCAGGGACATGCCCTCCCTCCCACCCACAAGAGGTGCAGCATTTCTCCATGGCACTGCTGGCTATCAGCTGCTCTCCTGCTGCTTTGGCAGCTCTTCCAGCTGCCATCCTGCTTCCCTGGCTGAACACAGGCAGGAAAAGGAGATTTCTCCTCCTCACTGCAAGCTGGCTGCAGGTCAGAGGAACATCACTCCTTGGGACTGGAATTATATCCTTCTGGCACAGGCCAGCTGGGAGGCAAGTCCTTAGCCTGCTAATTACAGGACATTATATTGCTATTAACCAGCACATTCCAGCTCACCTGGCTTTGCCTGCTCACCACAAGGAGCCTGGACATCCTTCACCAACACAGCCCAGAGGCCATGTGGCAGAGGAGAATGGGCAGGTGGGCTCCAGAAAACCTCTTCCCTCCCTTTCCTTCCCGCCTGCTCTCCAGAAAACCCCACAGCTTCAGGCAGCCGTGAAGGCTGCTCGTTCATGGGACAGATCAGGGTGAGCCTGGAATCAGAGTGGTTTGCTTGGAAGAAACCTTGCAGCCCCATCTTGTCCCACCTCCTGCCATGGGCAAGGACACCTTCCACCATCCCAGGCTGCTCCCAGCCCCGTCCCACCTGGCCTTGGGCACTGCCAGGGATCCAGGGGCAGCCACAGCTGCTCTGGGCACCCTGTGCCAGGGCCTGCTCACCTGCACAGGGAACAGTTTCTTCCAAAGAAATGATAAACATGTCTCCAGCTGGGAAGTGTTCCCTCCATTTCAACCCCTTCCCCGTCTCAAAGAGCAGCACTTAAACTGCAAAATCCTTGGGATAGGCCAGACTGTCCATCCCTGATGGGCATTTTCAAGTCCCAGACACAGAGATGTGTTCATCTGACTCGATCTTGGTGCACCCCAAGCCATGAGCTGGTCAAGGACTCTTGGGCTGCCAAGCACAACAGACACCATTAATCTGTCCACTGCCAAAACCCCAGAACATCTTGGAAAACAACCACAAAAATCACCCTGAGTCTTCTGCAGATGTGTACAGAGGTCCCACTGCACAGAGCAGTCCTAAACCCCCCTCTCTGGTTTATATCCCTTCAAGAAAAACAAAACAGCAAAACCATGCTGAAAAACTGATTATGAAAACCTTTCTCAAGGCTGCCAACCTTCTCCTGGGTTGGCACCATCTCCTCCTCCTCTCTCCTCTTTGCTGCCTTGCTCTCCCCAGCCCTGCCCAGCTCCCCCTGGTGACTGCTGGCAGCCCCAGGCCGGAGCTCAGGCGGATGAGGCAGCAGCGTGACCGCTCATCCCCAACGCCTCTGGGCAGGGATGAGGAGTCCAAAAGAGACACAAATCCTTCCCTCCCCTCCCTGCACAGCCTCAGCCCCAGGAGCAGGCTGCAGCCACATGGAATTCACTCAATCCCTTATTCTTTTTCCCTCCAAACAGGACCTTCCCCCTCCAGAAAACCACGGCCCTGCCACACTCTGCCTCCGCATTTGCTGATTAAAAGGGGGAAGGAAAAAAAAATACAGTAATGGTCCTTTTTTTCTTTCTTCCTCCTTGAGGAAGGCAGGACCCTGGCAAATGGTTTTGCCCCTGGGCTGAGCCATGGCCAGTTGCACCCCCTGCATGAGGGAGTTAATGGAATACGCAGCAGAAGGGCCCTCCCGCCCCCCGCTCCAGGACTTCAGCTGACTCCAGGATGGCTAATCCCATTACAAGAAAATAACGTGGATAATTCAAGCTAATGAAATCGTTACAAGAATGTGGACAGCCAGGGGTGGACATTCAGAGCCAATTTAACACTCCTTGGTGTTGTTATCCCCGGCACAGGAAATATCTGAAAAGGAGGAAGGGAAAGGGAAGGAGGGAAGAAAAAAGCCTTCCTCTCTTGTTAGCTTAAATCCTGTTAGAGAGTTCAGGAATTATCTGGCACCCATCTCCCCTATTACCATTATCAGCAGCAGCATCAATAATGTCTCCTTCACCTCTGGAAATCAGCAAATGAAGGCACAGGAAGACAAGGTGGGAGGGAACCTCTGGATCCTGGAGCCCAGTCAAACTCTGGCTCCCTCCAGCTCTGGTGGAGAGATTTGGAAGCAGAGCAGGGGAGCAGTGTCCCCCTGGCCCACACCAGGAAGCAGATCCCCAGTGCAAAGTTAATCCTTCGTTCATGTCCTGCTGGATTATCAAAGCTCCTGCAAAATCTGTGTGAAAAACCAGGGGGACACGGGACAGCCACGTCTGCACCTTGCTCTTTACCATGGATCATCAGTTTTTCCAGCTTCCTCTTTGCCCAGGAGCATCATCTTTGTTTGGAGGCCCCTTGATGTGCTGCTGCAGCACAACTGGGTTTTGCTTTGTGTGATTCCTCTTTTTCCTTGTGCTGCTGCCTGTCCAGGCTCAGCTGCTCTGTGGATCCCTTCCTGAGCTCGGTCCTCTGGGCAGACCTGTCCTTGCTGCCAGAGGCTCCTGGGGCAGGGCCAAAGCCAGGCTCCCCTCACTGCAGCATCTCACACACTCCCTGGAACGACACTGCTGCTGGTCCCAGCTCTGCACTTCTCTCCTCATGGAGGAAATCCATGAGATCCACTAGAAAACAGCCCTGGGGAAGCTGCTCCAGCTTTTGGATTGCCCACACTGCCTCGGTCCCTGTGGAAAGCTCCAAGTTTTAGCTCTTCCTGGATTTATCAAATTTTGGCAAAGATCTTCAAGAATTATTTAGAAGCCCAACACCACAACTACTGCAAGTGCCAGGGACTATGTGGACATGGATGTGTTTCTTCCAAGGAGCTCGGAATTGACCCACAAATCCCATTTTTAGTGGAAAATGGCAGCAGCCTCCCTTGGAGCTCGTGGCAAAGCAGGATCAGGAACACAACAGCTTTGGCCCCAGAGCAGGAGGCAGCCAGAGGATGGATCTTCCCTCTCCTCAAGATGCTGGATCAAGAGGCAGTGGCTGCTTCCTGTGCCTTAACTGGCTTGTTTAAAAACACAGCAAAACATTTTATCCCTTCTCGATTTATTTTCCTTAACAGTTGCTTATGAGGGACCTTATCAAAAGCGTTCTGAAATTCCAAGCAAATTAGTCATTAGGCAGGTTTTCAGAACAGTAATTAGGCCACTCCATGCCCCTGATGTATTATTTACCTGAGAAGATCTACATAATTAGGGCTCTTCTTTATAACTGGTATTACACACACTAAATTCTACTCCAGTCTATCGTGTAATTACGCAATTAGGCCGCACGCTAAACAGAAACCGATCCTGAAAACCAAGCAGAAAGAAAAAAAAAAAACACCACCCAACAGTAATTATTATTTTTTTTTAAATCCTCCATCAGCAGCACAGCAGCAAGTCTTAAAATTTTAATATCCCTCCACTTAAGTCATTTCTAAGCAGGTGCTGCAACCAGGTTTGGTTTCTTAATTTTGCTGTGTTTAATCTGACTTTGGGAGGTTTTAACATCGGGAGAGATCGGCTTTAAAGGCTGGTGGGAAAAGGGGTCTTTCCCTTGCCTGGATTTGCTGTGCTGGTGGCAGCAGCATCATGTCCCTGCAGCCTCCCTTTGCAGCTCCTCAGCCCTCTGCTCCTCCCAGTCCAGGCTGATTTTCCAGCTCCAGCTGCTCTGGTGTGACTGTCACAGTCATTCTGCCCTCCGGAGCTGGCTCCCACGCTGGAATTTTAGTGTGGAAGAAAGAAATGAGAGCCCTGAAGCCCCTGCAGCAGGAGCTGGGATGTGCAGAGCCCCACCCAGCATCCTCACACGCCTTTAGGATGGAGAGATGGATGTGGGCATCTCCTCTGATTTGTTCCCATCTTTCTGACTGCAAAGCAAGATCCCAGGGTGTGCCTCCCCACGGGGTACTGCACATGCCCTGCTTTATTTCCTGCTCCTTGCTGATGGAAGAGCCTGCACCACTGAGGTGGGAAGTATTTTTTAAATCCACTTCTTGCCATAAATCTATTTTAGACTTTGTGACATCAAGGAAAAACAGCCAGGACTCACTGACACCTCCTGGAGAAGACACCTGCCTATTCTCCACGTTTATTTCCGTGCTTTAAAGAGAAGGATGATTCACTTGTCTGATGAAAGCAGGAACAGATTTCCTCCTGAAATTTCACACCTCAATGCCTACAATTCCAGTTCCTAAGGGCCAGAGGAAGGTGCAGAGCTGGCACAGGGAACACCACAAGCTTTAGGAAGCCCTGGGTTTAAGCAGCACTGCTGAACTTGAACACTGACATGAGTTTGGGAGTTCAAAGCCACCCCAAAAGAATTTGAGGATTTAAAGATAACTGGTGGGTGTGTGATGGAAGAGGTCACCCCAAACCAGGATGGATGTGGAAAATCCCACTTTATTATTATTATTATTATTATTATTATTATTATTCAGGTTTTGTTGTTGCTTCTCTTCTCTTGGGCAATCTTAGAGCTCTAAGCTGGTTCTGGTCACAGCAGGGCTCTTGTCCTCTCTGCTGTCACTCTCAAATCCCCTCATTTCACCTATCCAACATCTTCCTTCTTAATCCTACTAGTAACACTGGTTACTCCTAATTGTAATTACTTTTTTTTTTTTTTTTGCTGAGGGAAACAAAAGACATTCAAGCCTGGTGAAGAAAGGACCAGGATCAGGACATCTTCCCCCACATCACCTCCCTGGAGCACACCAGGACCAAACCCTGCTCCCCTGGCAGCTGAGATGTACAAATGCAGCAGTCACCTACAGACCCCTAGATCCCAACCCTCAGGCAATCTCAATCCTTGCACAGCCTTCAACAAGAGCCTCCAATGCCTGCAAAGCCTTTCTCAGAGCTCACACTCCTAAGCCACAATTCTCCCAGCACGCAGCACCTTGCAGGACCAGGGCTTAGGAGCCACCAAGTCACTGCCCTAATCACCAGAGGGTCAGGATTTCAAAGGAACCTGCAGCTCCCACGGAGCTGAGATTTGGGGATTTATCTCTCCTGGGTTCTTTTGAAAATCCTGATCAGAGTGCAGCTCTGGTCAAAAAAAAAAAAAAAGTTATGCTAAAAATAGTGCTCACAGGAGGGTCTGGTGCAAATCTCTGCTCCTGGAGGATTCTTATGAGTCAGCTCCTTTCAAAGACAAGAGGAAATTTGTACAACTAGCAACTAGGAAACACAGAAGAAACCCAGAGGTGTACCCAGGGCATCCTTTGGAGAAGGCAGCCTTGCTGTTAAGATACCAGCTGCATCAACAATCCAAAAAATAAAGAAATATCTTCTATTCAGCTGTAGAACCTCCAGCCCTGAGCTGAGGAATAAATATAGAAGCAATGAGATATTTATAGGCACACAGCTATTTTAACACAGCTCTGCTTTAAAGAGAATCCTTATTTAAGTCTTGTCCCTGCAAAGCTGCAGGATGACTTAGAAAAATAACCTGATTAATTATTTTCATCAGGAGAACAGAGAAGCACGGAGGGGAGATCAAATGCACGCAAGCGCAGCGGGAACGTGGCAGCTGAGCTGGAGGCTCAAACACAACCAGGCTGTGAGGTCTCCTGAGCTCAGGACTGTCCCCAGAGCCCAGGCTGGCCACATGTGACACCTGCCAGGGCTCAGAACAAGGCCAAGCATTAAAAGCAGCTCCTTGGTGAGGCAGGCTGGGAGCCACCATGCTCCAGAGACAGAACATCCCATTTTCTGCTCGTGCTGGAAAAGCTTTGGGAGCAGAGGTGGCTTTTCACTGCTAACAGTCCAATTTACCCATCCTGTGCCCAAACTGGAGGTGTGGCTGCTGCCCAAGCTACACTGGTGGCTCTCCTCCTGCTCCAGGACTTTGGTCACCCCTTGGCAACCTGCCATGACCACAGCAAAGCTCAGAGGCCACTGCACAGTGGGGTTTGTCTTTACAGGTCACCTGGAAAAGTCCCAAAAGACAGGGAGTGACTGGTGCAAGCACTGCCTGAGCCACCATGGGGTTCAGTGATGATGTTCTCACTCCATTTCATGGAGAGCTCATTGCTCCCCACCCATCTCAGAAAGTGCAGGATGAAGAGGACAGAGATTCCACAGGATCCCTGGATGGTTTGGGTCGGAGATCATCTAAGCCCAGCGCTCCTGGCAAGAGCTCCAAGAAATGTGGCCACAATGAGAGAAAAGGGGGAAGGGATCATCCTTCCAGCCACAACCCGCGACAAAAGAAATGCAAGCACACACCTGGAAAAAAGGCGAGATGGGCTCTAGGGGTGAGAACAATCCAAATGGCAGGGCCAGAGCAGAATGTCTGCCATGGAGAGGGAGCTCCAGCCAGGATGGGCTCAGCAATGCTGAGCTTGTGTGGGAGCTGTCACAGGCCCAGCTGATGGCAGTAAGTCCCTGCAGAGGTGACAGCTCTGGCAGATGCACTGAGCAAACAGCAGAAAAGGGGGAGAAATCAGACAGGAGGCAAAGGCAGCTCGATCTTTACAGGCGGAGCTGGGCTGTGCTCGCTGGTGTTAAAAAAGGGAGGCAAGTGGTTAAAAAGCAACTTTTAAGCAGCATCCTTGCTGAGCACAGGTAGGGCAGGGCAGGCTGGCAGCTCCCCTCCCTCCTTCCCCTCCCTCCTCCAGACCTCCCTGCTGCAGCAGACCCAATTTCATGGGGTTTTTGCACAAGCAGCGGGGTGGAAAATGATCATCGGGAGGCAGCGCACGGCGCTCCCCACATCCCCCTGCA
The DNA here is from genome assembly GCA_039654755.1 of Calcarius lapponicus. NCBI lineage: Eukaryota > Metazoa > Chordata > Aves > Passeriformes > Fringillidae > Calcarius > Calcarius lapponicus. The sequence goes on along the minus strand of CM077478.1, from coordinate 9,774,769 downwards.
AGGTGAGCGGCCCCAGCCCCACCTTGGTGAGGAAAGAGGCACCAGAGAGCTCCCAAAAAGGCAGCCATGGTGGGGATGAGGGGCAGCCACGGTGGGGATGAGGGGCAGCCATGCTCCCCCCAGCCCTGTCACCCTCCTGGCTGCTGCCGGCAGAGACAGCGCAGTCCTGCGTGACAGCGTGAAATTAATATGATTTTGGGGGAAGCTGGCAGTGAGTAATGAGCAGCTGAAACACCTCATCCCCACCCCCTCACCCCCCCTCCAGACTCTTTTAACCCCTCAGCTGCTGGCATGGCACCAAAGAGTGGGAAGAGCAAGAGCTGGGTTAAAAAGAAGCAGGGAAGGGCCATGGAGCACACCTGAAATGGGATTTGCAGGGTGGATTTTGGCACAAATCTCAGTGGTGCTGCTTGTGAGCAACCCCAGCCTGTTGAGATGCTGAGATTGGCACTCCTGGGCTTGGAAAAGTCAATATTGCTGCTTTTCCAAGTGAGGTTTCACAAAGAGATGCCAAAAAAAAAAAAAAGAGGGGCTGAAAGAGACCCAAGGCTGTCCTCCAAACACCCCAGAGCCCACCCAGGAGGGGACAGCCTGATCTGCACAGACCACTGATGGGCAGCAGAACAAAAAGTGGTTTTCCAGCATCCCTGGTACCTAATAAATGGGAATATGGGCAGAAAAACCATCTCATCTTCACAGGCAGCTGATGTGAATCCCTGGATGCCTGGTAAGGGTCAGTCCCACAACAGCACCTTCCTCAGAGGACAAGGCTCAGCAGCCTCCCCCTGGACTTAATTGCAGCAAATTTAAGATCTCCTGTCCTCTGCCAGATGCCTGGAAGTGCTCAGGATATTGCTGGGGGAGGAGGAAAAAGAGGTGAGAAGACAGATGGTCATCCTGATCTGCCTTAACTCGATTTCTTCAGGAAAAACAAGGTGCAGGCAGAAATGCTGCTGGTGCCAGCAGCTGCAGAAGCCAGCACAGTTCAAAGGCCTTGGGCACAGGCAGAGCCTCAGAGGGGAGGTGAGAGACTCTGGAATGGAAGGGCTTTAATTGCAATCACATCCCAAGGCTGGAAATCTCCCAGCCTGGGAGAGGGAGAAAGGCTGCAGCAGGCATGAGGTTAAAAAAATAATGATGCAAACAGAGATGCAAATAAAGGACACGATGTCATCGTGAGGAGAAAGCTGTGATTCATTAGAGGCTTGTTCAGGACCTTCTCGTGAAGTGAGACTGAAAAATACCCACACAAGTGAAAGGCAGGGGGGGTGGATGGATCAACAGCACCAGCAAGGAACTGCAGCCAACAAATCCAACAGACAGAGGAATTTTAAGAGCAAGGAGATCATCATCTTGACTGTACCTTGATGAAAGGCTGACACACAAGCTCAGAAGTTAGTCCAGTGGAATTTCAGTGTTATAGATTGTGCAGTGCCCCAGCTGCCAGCCCCCAAAGGGCCAACTCTGAGAATGAATGTGAACTGGCCATGATATAAGGCAAAAAAACAGAAATCCCATGTTTTTCCTTTCTTAAACACACACACTCTTAATTCAGACAAAAAGACACCTTGTAACATTAAGAACCCTGAGTGGGTTATTTCCAGGACACAGCACAAGCAGGTTTTGGTTTTCTCCCTATGGAAAACCACCTGCCCACATCTCAATTTTTTTTTCACTGAAAAAATGGCAAAAAGCCCAAAGCTGAACCCCAGAGTGGCATTTGAACAAGACATTCCACAAGCAGCCCCTTCCCCAGCTCACTCCGCCTCCCTGAGCCCCTCCACGCTGCTGAGCTGAGGAGTTTGTGTGGAAAACTAATTAAAGTTCCCTTGGGAAGCTCGGCTGGATGCCCTGGAGAGAGGTGGCAGGAGTCAGAAGGAAGCAGCCCAGAAATTCCCTTCATTTGCACAGGACAAATCCAGGTGTTGGGTGGGCAGAAAAGGGACCTGGAGTATGTGGAGAGCAGAAAAGGGGGAAAAAATAAATATAAAAATCAAATATGTAATGAATATTCAAACCCAGGAAAGGGATGTGCTGAAAAAGAAAATCTTCCTTCTGCTCTTGGGAAAGGCCACCTTTTAAAGCAACTTTGCTAAGATAACACAGAGTTAAACATTTCCTTATCTATGTTAAACACCTTTATGATTCAAACTGAAAAACAGCACTGCAAACCCATTTCCCTCTCCCCCACCCCATGGCTCTCTTTGGAGAGTGGCCAAATTAAAGTGGCCACTTCCATTTCTGGGCTCTGAATATCAACCCAATTCTGCTGTGTTTGGGTTTCCAGCACACAAGGAGAAGATTTGAAGAAGAGGGAAGGAAAAGAAAAATAAAATGAGTTTAATTTATGCTGTTTGAAATAGAGAAATAAAGCAGCCCAGCAGATCCCTGCATCCCTGGTGCACATTCCTGCAAGCTGCTTCCCCAAAAAAACTCCTGCACTCTGTGTTTTCCTGTGCCACACTGCACTTTGGGCATGGAAACATCAGGATTGGCCAAAGGCTGCAGGGATGCCCCTGGCACCAGCTGTGCAGGGCACACAACCCACAGGGCTGGAAGAGCAGAGGGTGGCTCAGGGGGCAGCCTGTGCCAGGGGTTCCCCACCCTCATGGGGGGATTCTTTCCCAATACCCCATCCAGCCCTGCCCTCTGGCAGTGGAAGCCATTCCCTGTGTCCTGTCACCCCATCCCTTGTCCCAAATCCCTCCCCAGCTCTCCTGGAATCCCTTTAGCTGCTGGAAGGGGCTCTGAGGTGGCACTGGAACCTTCTCTCCTGCATCTCCCAGCCCCTCTGGGGCCTCCTCTGGCCTCTCTCCAGCAGCCCCACATGTGCTGTGTGTCCCTGGCAAAGCAAAGACAGACTGACAGCCAGCACTGGGGCTGAGCCCTCCAGCCAGGACACAGGGAGCCATCAACCAGGCAGCTCCCTTTGATCCAAAACCAAACTCAACCAACACTTCCAAAGGTGCAATCCTTGTGAGAACCTTCAAACAGCAAGGGTGGGGACCCCCAGCCAATGGGGGCCAGGGACAGAGGAGGAAAAACCTCAATCCAGGAAAAACCTCGATCCAGAGGAGCATCCTGCAGCCCCAGAAGCACCAGGCAGGCACTGAGCAGCCCAGCACAGCCCTGGCATTGCAGTGAGGAGCTGGATGTGAACACAGACACCACATCCCCTGTGCCAGCACCCTCAGGAGCAGTCCTGACCCAGCTCCCTGAAGCTCCTGGCCCACAGCTCCCAGCATGGGCAGCCCTGAAATGTTGTTATCCCCAAGGACAGGCCAAAACAAGGCTTGGGAAGCCAGCCCTGTGCTGGAAACCCCAGAGCACAGGCACACTGGGATGCCAAGCAGCACATGGTGACCCCTGGCACTGGAGCAGGGGCCTGGGGAGGCTCTGGAGAGCTCATGGCCCCACCTGTTTCCTGCAGAACATGATGTGGTGACCCACTCAGCACCACATCAAACCCAGAGGCACCTCCCAGCTGTTCTACACCTCTGAAGCACCTTCTGCTCCCAAAGTGCTGCTTGTGGCAGGTGTCCAGCTGAGCCTGTGCCTCCACCAAGTGCAACTGCACAGCCCTTCAGTCCTCAGGGGAGGCCAGCAAGGTGGGACCCAAGCCCTGGTCTGCTTCCCCAGGGGTTTCTGCTTCTCCAAAATGCATTTCTGGGCACTCCATTCTTGCAAGCAGAGCACCCTGGGACAAGCAGGGGTGTCAGCACTGCTGAGGAGCTCAGGGACTCCTTCCCCTGCTCTGCCTGCTCCTTCTGCCCCCCTGCCACATCAGCAGCTCTGTCCTGCCCCAGATGTGCCAGCACCAACGCCCTGCAGCCCCTGTGCTACCCCAGCAGTCCCTCACAGCCCAGGGAGATGCTCCCAGTGGCTTCTGCAGCTGTCCCCAAGCCCTTGGGCCACTGCCTGGAGACAAAATTCAAGCAGCTAAGAAGCAGCAGCAATCAGTTTTGAGCCCTTTCTAGCAAAACATTTGAGGTTTTAGAAGTGAAACCCAGCAATCCTGGGACATTCTGTTTGCATGGAACACTCTAATTAACTCTGCCCAGCACTTCTTTAACAAACTCACATGTTTTTCCTCAATTTTTTTTCTCCTCTTGTGTCTTTCACCAGCACAGATTTTCCACATCTTCAACAGGGGAAGGAGAAATTGTCTCCAGTCATGTAGGCTCCATTACTGGCAGAAAGGTGTGAACAGCAAGCATGTCTGGCAGAAGGATTCATTATCCCACCGTGTCCTTTATAATGGGAAATGAAAAGCCCATTCTGGTAACTACACTTTATTATAATAGGTCAGAAGAAGTGAAAGGCATCATCTTATAAAATTAACTTCATAAAGACTGCCTTAAAAAATATATTAAAAAAAATATCTCTGTCAGTTTATCCACTGCATCTCCCTGCAGAGATTTTTTTTCTTCTCTCAGAAGGGGCTGACTCCCAAGTCTTGTCCCACTTCACTTTTCCCCTCCATCAGAAGGAATAGTTCTTTTTCCTCCTCATGAGGCCCAGACATTTGCTTTGCCAGATGCAATAAATGCCATGTCTTTGTCAAGACAAAGAAAACAGTCAGCAAAGGAGTTAAAATTAAAAGAGACACCCACCCCAGAGGTCTTGGCAAGAAGCAGGGTTACTTTCTGTGCAGGAAAGTCAGGCTGTGGAAATAAGTGCACCTGATAACCTGTTCTTTGCCCTGCAATTCCTTTCAATTGCTTTTCTGCTCACTACTTCTTTATGCAAACTAAAGTCCAGCCTCCCAGCTGATGATAATTTTGTGATTTAACAGCTTTGTGCAACGTGTCTGACTGCAGTTCCTGCAGGTGCAGGCAAGGGATGATAAACCACCTGAGTCCTGATCTCCTCAGCTAACTGGCAGGGCAGGGCTGAAACTAACAATTGCTGCAAATTCCAGAGAAATCAAAGATAAAACCAGAATTCTAAGTTCTCAGATATATCCTGCAAAGAAAAGAAGAAACAATTTCATCCCCCAAACACACAGCTCCAAGAACTCCATCCTTTGGTGGGATGAGCAGCAGCTCTGCCAAACTCCAAGCACACTCTGGACTGAGTCCATCCCCCAGGTTGTCTTGGATTGGGCAGGAATCCTTTAGGAAGTGTTTTTCTAAATTTTATCATTCCCTTTTTGAGGAAAATGAAGCCCCCATCTCCTCAAAACAGTATAAACCACTTGCAAAACAGGCTGATTTTCAATCTTCATGGAGTTGGTGCAGCCAGAGGGAAGGAGGGTGGAAGGGGATGCTCTGAAACAAAGAGTTAATTGGAACTCCCAATGAAGGCTGCATGGATCTCGTGTGATAGATTCTTAAAGGAGCCCAATTTTCAGAAATTGCCAGGGCTCCAATCTGTGAAAATGTGGCCTTTCACAGATCTCCAATTCAGCTTGCCACGTCTAGAGTTCCTTTTGAGAAAAAAAAAGTCTTGCCATAAAAGCCCCACAATTTGGTAGGAAAAATTAGCAGCCTTCATGGGATAGCAATCCTTTTGTCTCTCCTCCCCTAACTGTGGCTCTTTGCAAAGAACTAAGCACCATTTCCCTTTTGTTATTTTTCCAGGTAGTAAAGAGAAGAGTAGGATCTAATCAAGAACAAAAATGGGTGGAAAAAAAACACACCCACAAAAGCTAAATCTTCACACCTCGCCCAAAAGCAGCCCCTATAATTGAACAGCAGTTCTCCCTCTGAAGAAGATAACACCTATTTAGAAAAAAAAAAAAAAAAGATAAATAAGTCCCTTGAGGGTGCAAGAGAGGCCAGAACCTGCAGGAGAACGTGGCAGGACATGCTCTGAACCAGTGTCACCCCCCAGCAAAGCCACGGGGGCTGGGCTGGCAGCAGGGCAGCACCTGAGGCCTGTGGAACTGCTAAAATTGGATTATTTTGCAGGCAGAGGATCTGAGCTGTTGATCAGAGCATTCCTGACTCCCCTCAAACACCTTAATTAAGCACCACCTTCCTCCAAGCCAGGGAACAGAGCCTGCTGTCCCCAAATTCCAGAGTGAAGAAGTTCCTCCAGGCTGCTGCAGGAGCACAGGCAGTGGTACAGGGCAAGGCTGAAAATTTCAGTGATGGATTCATAAAAAAACAAGATCCAAAAAAGTGTAAAAGCAGCCAGGGCAGGGATCCTGAACAGCCAGAGCTGGGCAGGTACAGCAGCTTGAAAAATTCGCTCTCCAGAACACCCAGCTGCTGTTCCAGTGCCATCAACACCTCCTGTGGGGCTGTTTGAGAAGGGGGACTGAGCTCCCTGACAAAGCTCAAAACATGGAAATATTTGTTTTGGGGAAAAAAAGAAATACATCTACACACATATAATGTGTTACAGATATTTTTTGAACAATATTGGCATAATCTATGTATTTTTCTGGGGTAACACAAACATGTATATAGAGTCTGTGTGGATGTATATAATGTGTGTGTACATAAAATAAATAGCACACATAAACTGATAGTTATTCCTAATTGAATATTTATAAATTAATATTTATATATTTTTGAAATGAATATTTCTTGATTTTTCTCCTGCTGCAGGGTTGGAAGGTGGCTGTGGAGCAGGGGAAACAATAGGGAAGATGCTCATCCTGTAAAACCTGGGGCCTGGGGCTGTCCCCAGGCTGTGTGGTGATGCCTGGCTGAGTGGCCTGGTGGTCCCCAGGCTGGCTGTCCCTTGCTGTCCCCAGGCTGCCTTTCCTGGGCAGGCTAAGAGTGCCCCCTGCAGCCCTGCCAGCCCTTCCACTGCCAAAGGACTGCTTGCCATTGCCAATAAATCCCTAACAAAAGCCAAACTAAGGCAGGTTCCTAAATGCAGAGCAAGGCCAAAGCTCCAGAGCAAAGGCAGCTGATTGAAGGGCACAAACAAAGCAGTCCAGGAGGGTGAGGTGCTGGGCACTGCTCTGTTGTGCCAGGTTTGGGCTGCTCCAGAGGACAGGAGGGATGGCAGGAGTGAAAGGAATGTCCCCCCACAAGCTGCAGGTTTTTGTTTTGAGGATTAAACCCGGCTCTGAACATCCCAGGTGAATGAAAGGGAAGCTCCGAGAGCGCCGTCACCAGCTGGAAGCTGCAAAATCAATCAGATGTTCCCCTGCCCCTCCTCTCCACAGCTCTGAGGTGCTAGACAAGACAGGAGGGAAAAATCCCACACCAAAAACCCCCCACAGGCTCTGTGCTTGTGATGTACAAACCCTCCCAGTGCCTTGAACTTCGCCTCAGCCCCGGCTTTGCTGGCTCCAGCTTTACGAGGGTCACGGCTTTAGCTGGGAGTGTTGGGATTTAAATTAACAGAGCTCCACGTGCTGAGGAAACTCAGCATGGGCACTGGCAGCCCAGGGGCTCTGCCTGAATCCCTCAGGGCAGAATCGAAGCAAAATGCTTCAAGAAAAACCTTTTGCTCTTCTAGAGGCATCTCGTTGTTGTGACCATCATCACAGCCCTGTCTAAAAGCCAAGCCATGCTTTGCCTTTGGTGAAATCCCTGGAATTCATCCCAAATGAGTGCTGGAACACAGAGCTTTCCTCACAGCCTGCAAGGGAGCAGCCTCCCAGCCACACAGGAGCCACATCTTCACACAAATAAAGGATTCCATCAACACAGGGAAACACAAAAATCACTGCCGGGGCTTTGCACTGCATGGCCTGAGCAGGTTTTAATGGGTTAAGCAATACCTCAAATCTCCCTTTTGGAAAGAAATGCTCCAGAAATGTGACAAAATCACCCAACTTCTGCTAAGACAAGTCCACAGAGGCCACCTCCCAACACAGCACCCTGTGGCAGAAACATCAACAATTCCTGCAAACCAAGAGCAGAGCAGGGACAGGCCTGGGGCAGTGAGCAAAACATTCCTGGGAGCAGCAAAGATGCCTTTCCTTTTACAAAGTTCTGCCCATTTTTCAGGATGGAACAAGGCTTAAATCACAGCACAAAAGGCTGAGGACACACAGAACACAGAGGTGATCCCAAAATCCCTGTTTTCTTCCACGAAGACAAGAAAAAATTCACAATATTTACAAAGTGAGAAGGGCCCTGTATGAAAATCACAGCAGCTCCACCCCAGAGTGACCCACAGACCCAACAAAGCCCTTTCCTACCTGAAGAGCTCCCTGATTTCCCTGACAGTGGCCTGGAAGGGGATGTTTCTGACCAGGATCTTGGAAGTTTTCTGCTTCTTGGCAGTCTGTTTCTTCCTGGCTGATTTCACAGCAGGCCTGGAAGGCAACAGGAAAGGCAGGTGAAGAGCAGGGAGCAGCAAAGTCCCTTTGAACTGTGGCTCCCTCAGGATGTGGAATGTGGAAATTTGAGAAACCAGCTCACACTGGCATCCTGGGTTGTGCCAGTGGCAATGCCACACAGGACACCAAGAAGGATCAAATTCCAAACACCCTAAAATCCTACATCTGGAAATGAAATAGCCCATCTTGCTCCAGTTCAGGTCATCATCTCACATTTGCCACATTTGTCACCAAATCTTGCCCTTTAATTGTCAGGAGAATGCATTAATGAATATATTTTTTAAAATTAGCTTAATATAAGCTAATTTGGGTTATTTTTCTTCCTGGCTTATAAAACAGTACATGAAATTTTCTAATAGAGTATTAATTTTCTTTTTTTACCTCTGGAATTGTATTCCATTTGGACAAGGTCAGAATTTACCTAACACAAAAGACAGCAGCTTATTTCATAAAGCAAAGCACTTCCCATTGTGGCCTGGATACCTGCTGAAGGGATTTTCAAAATCAACCTGGATAAAAATGGTTTATGAAAGAATTGAAATACAAAGTGCAGACACAGGAGGTGTCAGACTGCTTGTGGTCCCCAGGAACCAGATTTTCAAACAAATTTTGACATTTAACAGATATCACTGTTCCAGTAGGGTTTCCAGAGTGTCTGAAGCACAGGGTTTAGGTGCCAACGTTCAAGTACCTGGATTAATTTGCAGCTTTACAGTTAGAATATTCTGTGCTGAGTTAAAAACTAGGAAGGAGTCCCTAAAAACTGAGGCTAATTCTAAATAAATTCACACACAAGTAACCATCTCCTCTGTGCCTGATTGCCCAGAGTAAAGGAGCTAAATCCAAACTTTTATTTCAAGCAAGAAACTTGGTTTTGTCTTGATTTGATCAGAATATTATTCTTAAGCCTTTTTTTTTTTTCTCAGATGAGCAGGTAGAATACTTTATTACCTAGAGAAGATTTCTTTCCAAGAACTTTTTAAACCCCTGGGAACTCACAGTGCTGCCACCAAAACAGGATTTTTCCTTAAGCAGGGAAGAAAACTCTGCCTGGTTCTCACTTTGGGCTCATTTTTGGGGCTCCACTTAAGCTCATTCCCCCTTTTTTTTTTTCCTTTCAAGCAAAACTGAGTCAGTAAAGCAGAGCAAAGGCTGATGTGTTCAAAAGCTGGAGCACTCCTGGATGCAGGTGCTGGGGAAGAAGGGAAGAAGTTCCCAAGGATTACTGCAGCTGAAATGTCACTGAGGGGAGAGGTGAGCCTCACCTGACAGCTCTCTCTGACAGCTTCACTTCCAGCTTATGGCCATCCACAGTGCAGCCCTGGCAGTGCAAACAAATAAACAGCAGGAAAAAAAAAGATATAGAATTAATCAAAATAAATATATAGAAAATTAGAAGTCAAAGCACCACTAAATTAAGTTCAGAACTAAGTTCAGAATCTGTTTCCATTTTCCCCATCCCTCAAATGTTGTATTTCACAGAATTCAAGCCCCTCAAACATACATTAACATTAATCAGTATTTGTTCTGTGAGGGGATATCTGGGTCTCTGCCCCCTGCAAGGGGCACCTGACAGGAAAATTCATGAAAATTCAATTCTTGCACGTTTTCTGGGATTTCCACACTGGATCAGCACTAAGAAACACACTTCACCAGTCTGTCCTTTTACAAACCTTCTTCCCTCCAAACCCTGGCCCATTTTAGAGGCTTCTCCACCTGCCCAGTGCAACCCTCAGCCCTGACACCCTCAGGTGCATTTGGCAGTGCCAGGGTGAAGCAAATCTCTGGAGAGAACTGCAGGGGGGCAGCTCAGGCTCACCTGGAGCTGGCGCAGGGCTCTCTGGGCACTCTCTGGCTTCTTGTACTCCACAAAGCCAAAGCCCATGGAAAGCAAAGTGCCTGTCAGGAGAAAAAGGGACTTGGTAAGAAAGCAGTGATAAGATATAAAAACAAACCAGGAGCAAGCACTGATTGCCAAAACTGGGGGGACAAAAGCTTGACATCCCATGAAAAGGGCCAGCCTGCCCATGGCTGGTCTCATGAGCACCCCTGGCTGAGTTTTGCAGGGTTTGCTCACCCCTGGCAGAGCAGAGCAAGGCTCTGCTCTGAACTGTCACCAGTTGGGATCTGTGTACAAATCACAAACAGGACAGGACTGCTGGGAACGTGCCTTGAGCTGTTTTATTTTCCAGCATCACTCTCATTCCATGGTTATGACCATGGGAAGATGCCAGCAGCTCACATCCCAGGCAGCAGAACAAGCACTTAATGTTACAACTCACTTTATAAGTTTTTGACCAATCACACAAAGCCAAAGCCCACTGACAGTAGTTCTATCCAACCACTATAAGCACAGGTACCTTTGGTTAAAACAATGCTTGCTTATTTCAAATACAATACCTGCTTGTGAGCCTTAAACACAATGCACAGAGCTCCATTATTAAGCTTAGAACTTCCTAATATCTCTCTAGATAAACTTTTCTGTAGCTTAGGGAGTTTTTCTATACAAGTGTTAATACACAGATCATTGTTCTATTTGTCCTTGCTTTTCTACTTTTTAAATAATTTTTCTGCTGACCAATCTCATGGCTGCTGCCGAGTTCTAATCACAGTTCTGCTGTGTCTGAGGCCTGCCTTTTGCAGCTTTCCCAAACCCCTCTGATTTTGTGGATTCCCACGCTGGATCAGCTGGTTTTGGTGCTGATGTGAAGAGGAGATAACAGATGCTGCACACAAAACCAGTGTTTTGCTTTGCATCATCTTAGTGCAACTTCCTTAAACAAAACACTGCAAAGCAATTGCAATCAGGGGAAGAGATCCTGTTGTGGAGACAGACATCCCATAAACTGGAGTGAGTGAGCAGCTGCCACTTGCACAACAAAGAACCATCCTTCCCCATCCTTCCCCTCCCTGCCCAGCAAAGACCTGCAGTCCCACCACACCCCTGAGCAACATGCTGTCTAACACAACAACCATAATTAAGGGACAATTAATAATGAGGAGAGAAAACAACACCCCATTTTCAATTTCAGAGCCTCAGCAGTGGCAGAGTGTAGAGGTGACCCCCAGTGCCTGAAGGGATCAGGTGCTACAAGATCAGCCCACACTTGGGGCTGCCTGCTCAGACTCACAAGCAAAACTGAAGAATTCACTTTATTTATCTCCCAGCAGATCTGAGTTTTTAAATATCACATCACAAGGAAGCTCTGTCAAGGGGAAATGCCACAAAGCTGTGCAGCTCCCAGAGAGAAGCCCCAGCCCCTCCAGCCAGCATTTGCCTTAATCCAATTCCTTGGGAAGGGAGAGCAGCCAACAACAGGCACAGGCACTCATTCCTGCAGCCTGGGGGGCTCAGGGCTGGCAGGAGGAAGGCAAACCCAGCCCACTCAGCACAGCTCTCAGCCAGGCATCCTTGAGGATCTGGCCATTTGCAGGATAATGCAGGGTTTAATCACCACAGGGCACTGGCTCCTGTCAGCCTGCATCCCACTCTCCTCTGTGACCCTGAAGGAGTTTGGCTTCTCCCATCTCAAGATCTCAAGAGAAGGCCACATCTCCACAAATCCCACAATGGAGTTTTCACCTTCTAGACCCAACCCTGGGGGAAGCTTTGGCTGCTGCTTGCAGCCATTTCCACGGGAACACTTCTGGATGCACTGAGGATTTTGCCAGCAGGAACAGAAATGCTCAGCCAGATGAGTGCTGAAGCAATGCCACACCTGAGCCCTCAGCTCAGCTGAGGGAAAGGAATTGAACAGCAACATCTAGAGTACCTGCTTTGTCTTTCTTCTTGGATATTGTGCAGCTCTTCAGGGCTCCCACTTTGGAGAATGTCTGCAAGGAGTTTGGACACGTGATTCAGTTCCCTTTGTCACAGGCTTGTAACTCAACTGCCAGCGTGGCCCTGTGCCACACAGCCCCACCTCCCCCAGCACTGCAGCTGAGCCTTTCCCCAGCAAATTATTCCTGTACAAATACACACACACAGAGTGTGAAAGGTATCAAGACAGGAGTTCCCAGAAATCTTCCACAGCCCCTTAGAAAGGGCAGAGATCTGAGGTGGCTCTGGAGGAACACTCTGGATTACAAGATGCCCTCAGCCAGGTTTAGGCCTTAAGGGTGGGTGCTGCCTGTCCCTAGAACACAGCTCTTCCCAAAAAAATGGGGGGCTAGAGGGTAGCAAACTATTTATTTGACTCCATTGTAAAGCCAGAAAAAGAAGAGGGGACAAGTTCCAGCCCTGCTCTGGGTATTTATTTGCCCACAGCTGGAGCAGAGTCTCTGCACAGACTCACTGTCCAGGATGCTTGGGCCATGGAATGCAGCATTTTATATGGGTACAAGAAGTGCCAGAGATGGGAAATTCCAGCTGCTTTTCCTTATTTTAGTATTACCACCCCACATCACCCCAGGAATGCCACTCTCTCTCCCAAGGGATTACTGAGGTGAAGCAGCACAAGGCTGTCAGCAGAAGCTGAGGGGGAAAGCACACTCAGAAATCATCATTTATTTATGCATTCACTGCCTCTCACACACCAAGCAGTGGCAGAGCTGCAGCAGTGCCTGTCCCAAGGAGGAGCATTACAGAAAACATGGCAAATCAGGAAGGTTAGAAGATTTCCTACTGCCTCCACCTGTCTCTAGGTGGAATTAAACCCCACAAAAACAGCTCCAGATGCATTTGTCTTATCTGACACCTGGAGTGATGTTCCCAGTCCCAGTAGAACCCAGTGCTCTCTCATCTCCCACCAGATAACACTGGCTGCAGCTGAAATGCTTTAATCACAGCATCCTTATTGCTCACCTCCTTCAGTGTGTCCTCTGTAGTGGCAAAGTTCAGGTTTTTGATGAACAAGGTACACCCAGGAATATTTTCTTCTTCTTCTTCCTCCTCCTCTTCTTCCTCCTGTTCTGCTGCTTCTTCTGAGTCTTTTATAGCTTCACCTGAACCAAGAAGAATAAGCCCAACTTTGTAAGATGCAACAAAGCCAAATTTTGGGGGAGCTGTCCACTCAAACTGTGGGGGAGCCCCTGGGATGGGGAGAAGGGTGGTGTATTTAGGGAGGGAAGATCAGCCCTCACAGTGGGAAGACAAAACATATCCTGGGGCTTGACACAACCCCAGGGAAACACAGAGACCCCAGCAAGTCAGCCAGAGTTCTTACCTGGTACCAGCCCTGCTTCACCCTCCTTTCCTGGAACCCCAGCTTTTTTTTTCTGAGGGGTTGGGCTGAGGAAAACCCCCATTGGAGCCCACTCCAGATACAAGGGCACAGAATGAAACTGTGAAGAGAAGACAGGAGAGAAAGGAGTGAAGGAAAAACTCTGCTCTCAGCTTCATTTTCACCTTGCTCTGTAATGAAAAACAGCAGTGGAAAAGCTGAGTAACCTTTGCAAGTGGCTGAACTCTGTCACAAAAGGATCCAGCCTTACAGGGCCAGAGCCTAAATCCTCTGTCACAAGAGGATCCAGCCTTTCAAGACTGCAATCTAAACTCTCTGTCACAAATGGATCCAGCCTTACAGGATCAGAGCCTAAACCCTCTGTCACAAATGGATCCAGCCTTACAGGATCAGAGCCTAAACCCTCTGTCACAAATGGATCCAGCCTTACAGGACCAGAGCCTAAACTCTCTGTCAGGTAAGGGATCCAGCCTTACAGGACCAGAGCCTAAACTCTGTCACAAGAGGATCCAGCCTTTCAAGACTGCAGTCTAAACTCTCTGTCAGGTAAGGGATCCAGCCTTACAGGATCAGAGCCTGCCATGGGTCACTCCTGGATTGTGAAAGGGAAAAGAAACCCTCCAGCTGTGTCACAGCCCCCTTCTCCAGCATCCTCTGCAGGCTGAGCCCTGCTCTGCTGTCCCAGGCACCTCCCTAAATCCAAAGGACACGGCTTGGAACATCAGTGTCCCTGGGATAACACACTCCCTGTGCCCCTCACTCTCAGAGTGCCCTCCTGCAGCTTCCCAACTCACCAAGACCCCCCTCCCCAGGCAGTGCCCCCACCTTGGAGTAGGCCAGCCTGGTGAAGGCTTGCTTGGCCTCTGTGGGCTCCAGGAACTCCACGATGGCTGTGATGCCTCCCTCTGGCAGCAGCACCCGGCCCAGGCCCCCGTGCTGGCCAAAGAGCTCCTCCAGCTCCAGGGCGCTCGTGCCGGCCGGCAGGTTCTTCACCAGGATCACTGTCCTGCTCCTCTCACCAGCAGCCTGGCACAGCCAGCAGGGAAAGAAAGAAAGAAAGAATATGGCATGGAAGAGAGAAAATCCAGCAGTTTTCTAACTGGAGATTTCAGATCTCCAAGGCTGTGCTCTCCCTCTCTCTCTGTGTCACTCGACTCCCCGATCCAAAAGGACTGACAGGGATGTAGGAAACACTCCCTGGAAAATCCACATCTCATGGATGGAGGTGTCAGCTGCACACCCACAGGGCTCCTTCCCTGCCCACCATCCTAATGCCATCATATCATGGATTTCACCCATCCTGAGAGCCACTGCCTTTTCAAATGGAATACATTTCCTGTCACATTCACATTTTCTGAAATATCCCTTTGCTCAGGATTTTCTCCTGGGAAGCTGAGAAACCTCAGAGAAAAGGAAAACAATTCTTATCTCATTTGCTTCTCCTGCGTTTTGCTCATGTGGAATGTGTTTGGAGATTGTTTACCCACAGGTGATTGTTTCATTGGATTCTGGTGTGAGTTGTTTTCATTCTTTGGCCAACTGGGGCCAAGCTGTGTCGGGACTCTTTCCAGAGTCACAAGTTTTCATTATTATCTTTTTAGCCTTCTGAAAGTATACTTTCTGTATTCTTTAGTTAGTTAGTTTAGTATTTTTAAATATAATATAGTATTATAAAATAATAAATTAGCCCTCTGAGAACATGGAGTCAGATTCATCATTCCTTCCTGCCCTGGGGCACCCCACAAATACAATAATTTCCTAACTCATCAGGGAGGGTTCAATCCTGCAAGATGCTGAGGATTTGACCACCAATTTCCAAGTGAGCTGAGAACACCAGGACTAGAAGAGGTGGATCCCCACTGGTGCCTCCAGCTGAGCCTCTCACCTGGCTGAAGGAATCCAGGCTGACTCCGTTTTCCACGAGGAACCGGCGGATTTCCTGGACCAGCTCCGTTTCTCCCAGAGCCACTCTCACTGCCACGCTGTCTTTGCTCTCCTGCAGGCAAGAATTCAGTCACCTGCTGCTCTCAGAAGCAAATGCAAAGGGAATGTGGCAGGTAGCTGGAGGGTAAAATGCTCCAGCTCCTCTGCAGCTGCTGGAAATTGTGCTGTTGGAATTCAAACATGTCCCAAAGTAAAATGAAATTTCCAGGAAGGATCTGAGCTTTAGGGTGTAAATTCCCACCAAGTTCTAGCTATGTAGAAATGCAAAATTCAGCCACAGGAAAGCAGAGTGGGAAGGAAGGCTGGGGACCAAAGGATCAATAGGCTCAGACCCCACAGAGCTGCTACAGCACCACAGGCCTCAGCCTGTGTGGTGCCCATGGATGCACAGAGGCTTTTCCTGTGCAAGACAAGGCCCTGGCCACAAAGAAACAGGCAGGAAAAGTGATGTCCCAGCCCAGCTGATCCATCCCAACCCAACTCACAGCATCCAGCACTTGGCTTTTGGCAGCATTGTACTTGTGGGCCATGGCATCAGCCACAGCGTTTGTCCCCACGAACAGAGCGTTCCAGTTGTGGGAGCTGGCAAGAGAAAACACAGCCAGGGTCAGTCATGAGCCCTCCAGTCAATAATCCTGGGAAAAAAAACAGCTCTGAGCACCAGCATGAACAGGCAGGGTGAAGAGAAAGGGAAAGAAGGGTGGAAGATCCCCAGGGAAGGGACAGGATGAGGGAGATGTGACTGGAGAGCAAACAGGAGCAGTGCAGGCAGTGAGCTCTGCTTGCCCAGACCTCCCTGGTCACAGCTCTGCAGCTGAAGTTCAGGTACTGCCTCAGAGGAACACACCTTTCCAACTGGTTTCCTAAACCCACAAACCCCATACAAGCAAGGCTGCACCCTTTTCCCTTCAAGACAAAAAGTATCAGTATCTTTTTGATTTTTCTTTTGAAACTGATTTGTCACACAGCAAAAAAAGCCTCCACAAGCTCTAGAATTACAGGTGGCCAGTCAGAGAAGAAGAAAGGCCCAACTGATCTGAAAGCATCCTCCTGAAGAATTACAGAAATTACAGAACCAGATTAACTCCTATTAGAGAAGTAACCCATACCAAAGCCATTCAAACCCCTCAATTTCTGCTGCTCACTGAGCTCCTGCAGCTACCTGGGGAGGTGAGAGAGAAAGGAAACAGAGCTGCACAGCAAATGCTTCATCAACTGTGGGAATCTCCACAGCCCCTGTGAAGATCCCACATGAATTCCTGGGAATCTGGCAGCTTGTGTTGTACCTGGCACTGTTGGCTTTGTCCTTGGCCTCTTTGCTCTTTTTGTAGGAGGAAGATTCTTCTGCATCTCCATCTTCCACTTTTTCCTTTTTAATTGTGGAGGGTAAAAGATGCATCATTCTGCCCTGCAAGACAGGAAGGAGAGGTCCAGCAGCTCTGGAATAATCCACATGGAGGAAATTTCCTGGCACCTTTCCCAGTCAGACAGCCTTGGTGGAAGGAGGGAATTTTCCTTCCCAAAGGAAAGTCAAAGCAGCCACACATGGTGAGACAGACTCAGAGCTCCTTCCCCACCTCCACCAGGATTCTGGTGTCTGCAAAGCTGCTCAAACCAAGCTACCCCACCAAAAGAACCTGCAGGAAAGCCTCAAACCCCTTTTTAACAAAGCCCAGAAGCAAACTCTCAGCTACATTCCCACCAACTGCATTCCAAAGCAAAGGAAAAGCATCAGAGCTGTACCTGGAACACCTGCCCATCCAGCTCTGCCAGGGCCTTCACAGCATGCTCAGGGATCATGTAGGTGATGAAAGCAAATCCTTTGGGTTTCTTGGTGAGTTTGTCAATGGGGAAGTGGATCTCTGACAGGGGTCCTGCAGGAGGTAAGGCTCAGAGGTCACAGATGTCCCTGCACAGCTCTGAACTGGCACCTCCCAGACCCAACCAGGGATGAGGGGGGCAGCTCTGGATGGGTGGGGAGCCACCAGCCTGGGCCAGGAGCTGCACAGGGACAAGGAGGGCACAGCACAAGCACCTCAAGTCCAGATGTGGCAGCTCATGGGCTCTGACAGGTGACACAAACCAGGCAAGCTCTAAGCAGCTGCCTTCACCTTCAGACAGGGATAAACACCTCCACAGCATCACCCTCTCTGCCCTAGGATGCCAAGAGAATCTTAAATGTGTTTAATTTGGATGTAGAAGAGGGAAACTTCAAATTTGCACCCCAAGTTTGGGATGTCAAGCAGATCTGAAGGGTTCACCTCTAACCTGCAGGGAGCCTCCTGCCAAGCAGGTTCCCATAATCACACCAGAAAATAAAGATGTGGGAGCTGGGCCATGTCCAAAAGATGTGGGACACAGAGCTTTGTCCATCCCCACCCAGCAGGAAAACCTTTAAACAAAGGAAAGACATTGCCCTGCAAGTTCCAGTCCCATGGCAAACACTCACCGTACTTTGAAAAGATCTTCTCCAAATCCTCCTCAGTGCTGGTGAAAGGCAGATTCCTGACAAAGAGCCTCCCTGATTCAGACAAGTCCTCTTCCTCCTCATCATCCCTCAGTGTCCTTTTCCAGGGCTGGTGCTCAGGTTTTGATGGAACAGTTTCTTTTGGGGTGTTCCTGCAGCGGGACACCTCCACACAGCGTCCACCTGACCCCAAAGAACACAAAGGGAACCTGGATGCTTCCCAAGGCCACGAGCAAACAACACCCACAGGCAAAGGATGCCTTGAGAGGCTGCCCAGAACACAGACCAGGCAGTGTTAAAGGAATAAAGCAGGTATTTATTTAAAAGGATACACCTTGGGCAGTACAAGAGCCTGGCCAAGGCTCCAACCTCAGGTCATGAGGTTTCACACTTTTTTAGGTTTTGGTCCATTTACATATTGGGGTTAAATGTCTAATTACACCTTCAGGTTGTGAAATCCCATCCTCCCAGATTGCTCTCCTCAATTTGGTGCTGTTGATAGTTTTTGGGCCTGAACTGGAAAAGGATTGTTTTGACTAAACTGTGAGGAGGACTTGCTAACACTTTATATGAAGTTCAGAGTTATAAACTGATGCAGTACAGAATCTGGATAATGTGAAAGCTAAAACTTAAGGCATCACAAAGAGCCCAGGGTTAGACACAATTACAGCTCCACAGGCTCTGAGCAGGACTCAAAAATAAGGGGGAGGGAGCTGTAAGAGGCAGTCTTCATAAAAATCAGGGAATCAACCCCAGCTCCCTTTCCTTTCAGAGAGCCCCAGCCTGTCTGTGCCAGCCCACATAATATTTGCAAGCAGAATTTCAGGAGTTACTCCAAGGGTTAAGGCCAAGCCCAGGGCTCCAGCCCAGCCTTGCAGCACTGTCTGTACAAAGCTGGACTCCAGCAGTGTTATTTTTACCCCAAGAAGAACCACCTCAAGCACATGGCAAAACACAAGGGCTCCAAAACCCCACCTGGTTTATCCCAAGGAACAACCCCCCCTCATGTGCCTGGGAAAAACTCCAATCACAGGAGCTACTTGTGCAGGGAACACTTGAGCAGCTGAGCTCCCAGGCTGGAAGGAGGAGAACAAACAGCCCTTACCCAGGAATTCTTTTTTCCGCTTCAAGGCCCTTTGCATTTCTGCTTCACTCTTCAAGTCAACAAAGATGTAACCTTGGAGGAAGGGAAGGTTCAACTGAGCATCATGTGGGGAACACACACAGCCACTAATTGGGTAATTAAGGGTGAATTGGGCTTGCTTTAATATAGATTCCTATAGATAGAGCATTCAGCTCCCATGGAAAGTTTCAATCCAGCCTGGAAGTGATGATGTCAGACTGAAAGCTGCCTTTTCAAAGCTTATTCTTTATATAAAAATCACAAAAACTTTACTTAGCAGCTGGAGGAGGCTTTCACAGGTGCCTCTGAGAGCAAATAAAAGGTGAATCCATTGTTGGACTATTAAAGGAAAAGAGCACAGAGCAAAGCTCCAAGGACCTGCTCCTACAAATCAGCACAGTGCCCTGGGCTGCTGCAGCTACCCCAGAGGAACAGGCTTTTCCTTGGCATGGTTTGGGGTGTTTAGAATAAAGTTCTGGATGCAACTCAATAAAAAAAAAAAAGCTCCTGCTGCTACTCCAAAGGGAGCACAGCCAACATTCCCCTGCCCATGGCATCCTGTGGCCAGCAAGTAGGGCAGGAGAGCTGCAAAGTCACAGAAAGGTCTCCAAGAATCAGGGCACGAGCCAGGGATGTGGAAATGCAGGCTAAAAGAGGAGAGGGTGACCAGGAGATCCCCTAACTCACAGATCCCACCCCCCTTTCACACACAGCTCTTACCTGAATTCTTCCCCTGGCCCTTTTTCCCCATCCGGATTGCCACTGGCTTCAGAGGGAAGAAAAATTCCCGAATTTTTTGCTGTGGGAAGAAACAGAATTGTTTGAATAATTCTCAGATACAGGAAGCAGCAAGTTGCAGGCTTAGGTTTTTACATATAAAACACCCAGATCTCTGCACAAAGGCAGCTCAGAAGTTCCCCTGATCACCCACAAAGGCCTCAAAGGAGTGAGAAGTGAAAAGTTTCTGCAAACATCTTGCAGAGGAACATCCTGAGACAGCCCTGAGCCTCCCTTCCCAGCTGGGAAAGCAAACTTGCCTCAGTGATGTTGGAGGGGGCCCCACGAAGTTTCACTGTGAATGGAGTGCTGGCTTCTCCTGAGCTGGCCTGGCTCTGCACAGAGGAGAGGAAAAAAAAAAAGGAGAAAAAGCTGAATGAAAGAACAAAAATCACAGCACAACCAGCTGGGTGGGAGGGAATATCAGGAGGTTCCCACAGCTGCAGCAGCCTGGGGCAGGAGGTGCCAGCTGAAGGTCCATGAAAAGCTGAGTTCTGCTTTTCCAGGACAGCATTTCCTGGAAAAAAGCCTCTGAGAAGGGCACCAGCAGCACTTATCTGGAAACCCCATCTTTGGGGGTTTAGTCAGCCCTGAGGGGATTCAGTGAAATTTGTAAATGGGTCACACCAAGAAGGCCAAGAGAGCTGGTACCCAGTGGGGCCTGCAGCTTCCCAGGCTGTCAGCTCATTCTGCAGGGACTTTGAAGCTGCTGCTTCAAAGAAAACAAATCTAATTCAGCTGTACCTCTAGTGTGGATCCTTTTTTCTTCTTCCCCACTGGTGTTTTTTGCTCTGTTTTTTGGGCTTTTGGCTTCCCCTTCTTCTCTGGGTGGGTTTCTGCAATGCCTGAATCCTCCTCAGCCTCACTTTGCTCCTCATCCTCAGTCTCTGTTTCTTCCTCTGTGCTGGATGAGGAGGAAGAATCCTTCACCACTTTAGATTTCAGGTAATCCATATCTGAGAGGTCTTTGCTGGTAGCTGCCTTCTTCCCTTCTTTCTTTCCTGGCAGAGAGGAGAGAGCAGAGAAGTTTTTTTCACACAGACGCTGCTGCTCTCCCCCCAGGCCAGGAAAAAGCTGAGAATTGACACAATCATGATCATCACCTCCTTATCCTCCACCTTTTCCACGGGAAAGGCTTGAGAACAGCAAAACAATTTGATCTTGGCACTTCCAGACTGACAGCCTGGATTTCAAAGCAACAGTTCACGTGTAAAACACATTAGAAAGGGATTTGAGGTACTCCAGGATGAAGTATTTTGTCACAATTTTAACTAAATACCCCAAGCAAGGCTCAGAGAAGGGTTTTAAGTGTTTGGTTTTACAGGGAAAAGGACACAATCACACCTGGATTTGAGTTACCCAAGGAGAGATGAGGAGCAGCAGGGAAAACACCACCCTCTCCACCAGAACAGATAAGGAAATCCCATGGAGGGAGGGAGTAAGATAAAAAATCTTTATTTTCTGGTGTGATTATGTGAGCCTGCTTGGCAGGAGGCTTCCTGCAGGTTAGAGGTGAACCCTTCAGATCCAACTGACATCCCAAACTTGGGGTGTAAATTTGAAGTTTCCCTCTTCTGCCTCCAAATTAAACACATTCAAGGTTCTTTTTCTCCCTCTGTGGGAGGGAGAAAAGCTCCAACCCCACACCCAGCCCTGCTGCAGGGACACTGGATCCTAAATCACACACACCAGGCTGTGAGGGTTCAGAGAGAAGCCACTACTCCAGATTTGCTCTCAGGAGCCAAGGCACTGAACCCTGTCCCTTCCCCCCAATTTCCAGAACCATCTATCAAAGGAACACCAGCCAAGTTCCCAGCCACCCAGAGATTCCTAAAGCACAGAAACCACATCCAGCCCTGGAGATCCTGGAGATGAAAGGAAAGCACTTCAAGGAAAGCTGCAGATGTTTGTCCTGTTACTCCTCCCTAATGACACAGGGGAAGCACAAATGGCACCCCCAAATATCAGACACTGCATTTGCCAAATTTGGGGAAACAACCAGGCATTCCCAGCACACAGAAAGGTGACATCAACCCTGCTGGTGACACTGAGTGCAATGCTGTCACTCCCTGTGACAGGAGCCACTGGGACTGCCACAAGCAAAGGGTGACAGCTCCCTCAGGTACCTTTAACCTCCTCCTCATCTTCAGAGGGTTCATCCCCAGCCTCACTCAGCTCCTCAGACTCATCTGAATCAAAGTTCAGGTAATCAGCTGCTGCTGCTGCTGCTGATTTTCCCTTCTTGGGCTCCTCTGCCAAAGTGTCATTAGCCCAGGTGGCCACCTGGGACCTCTTCTGGTGAACCACCAAGAACTCCTGGAATGTTTTATCTTCCTTCAGCTGAGGGGGAAAAAAAGAGATAAGCTGTGAGGAGAGACTCCTGGTGAATCTGAAATCCAAGATATCACCTCATTTCCAGCAGTGTGAAACCAAAACTCCCTTAAGGGAAGCTCAGTTTACACTGACAGGGTGATAGAAGTCTTCTCAAGGTGTCTCATTCCTAGTTTTTTTTATAATTGGTGTTTAGAAAGTATTTTAAAGAAGAAAACAAAATGGAAAAAAAAAGAGAGTAAAGAGAGAGAGAGGAGAAAAAGAGAAAAGAGAGGAAAAAAAGAGAGAAAAAAAGAGAGGAAGGAAAAAGAGAGGGGAAAAAAGAGAGGAAGGAAAAAGAGAGGAAGGAAAAAGAGAGAGAAAAAAAGAGAGAGGAAAAAAGAGAGAGGAAAGAAGAGGAAAAAAGAGAGAAGAAAAAAGAGAGAGGAAAAAAGAGAGAGGAAAAAGAAAGAAAAAAAGAGGAAAAGAGAGGAAACAAAAGAGGGGAAACAAAAAAGAGAGGGGAAAAAAAGAGAGGGAGGAAAAAGAGAGGAAGGAAAAAGAGAGGAAGGAAAAAGAGAGAAAAAAAAGAGGAAACAAAAGAGGAAAAAAAGGAGAGGAAAAAAGAGAGGAAGGAAAAAGAGAGGAAGGAAAAAGAGAGAAAAAAAAGAGGAAACAAAAGAGGAAAAAAAGGAGAGGAAAAAAGAGAGGAAAAAAAAAGAGAGAAAAAAAAGCAGAGGGGAAAAAGGAGAGGGAAAAAAAAAAGAGAGAAAAAGAGAGGAAAAAAGGGGAGAAATTAAATGTGACACAACTCAGATATGTTTAAACCCCAGAACTGCTGAAACAGAGCAGACCTGGGTGCAGTGTGTGCTCACAGGGATAGCTGACCACAAAACCCCATGCTGGGGTTGCTGAAATGATTTTTTACAAGAGAACTGGGCTGTCCCAGCCTGAATGAACAGCATGGGCAGCAGGGCAGAAAGGAACTGCTCAGCAGCAAGAATGCAGAGACAGCAATCCAACCTCCACTCACCTCCTTCAAGTTATCCACTGCATCTTTCTTCTTTTTATCCTTGGGGAAAAAACCCAGAAAGGTTTGTTAGAAACACAGAGAATTCCAGGTAACCCAAGAGCACAGAGAACAGACCCTGAGGCAGAAAACACCAGCAGTCCCAAATCTGCAGGAAACACCAGCACTCCCAAATCTGCACAAAACACCAGCACTCCCAAATCTGCACAAAACACCAGCACTCCCAAATCTGCACAAAACACCAGCACTCCCAAATCTGCACAAAACACCAGCACTCCCAAATCTGCAGGAAACACCAGCACTCCCAAACCTGCACAAAACACCAGCAGTCCCAAATCTGTACAAAACACCAGCACTCCCAAATCTGCACAGAACACCAGCACTCCCAAATCTGCAGGAAACACCAGCACTCCCAAACCTGCACAAAACACCAGCAGTCCCAAATCTGTACAAAACACCAGCACCCCCAAATCTCTTGTCCCAGCTGCTCTGTGCCCTTCCCCAGAGCCCAGGCCCCCCTTCTGTGGCCCTGGCACAGAGCAGAGCCCCAGGATCCAGGCAGGACTCACCTTCTTTGTGGCTGCACTTGCCAAGGGCTCCTTGCTCTGCTGCTCTGGGGCAGGGCCCTTCTGAGAGTGCTTGCTCCAGGCTTTGGGTTTTGTAGGGTCACCAAAGGACTTGCACAGCTCCACCTGCAAGGAGTCAGGGCTGGAGTTAAACACAGGGCTGGGTGATTTCACTCAGGAGTTACTGAAGCCCTGCTGGGATGGAGGGAGGGTGCAGGAACAGCTTTTAGAAGCACAGAGCCACACATTCAATCACTGTGGGAGAGTCAGGAGTGCACAGGCACACAACCCCAGGATGGCAAGGGGACTTAAAGTGCCATGGCAGGGACACCTTCCACCATGCCAGGCTGCTCCCAGCCCCATCCAGCCTGGCCTTGGGCACTGCCAGGGACCCAGGGGCAGCCCCAGCTGCTCTGGGCACCCTGTGCCAGGGAACAATCCCTCCCTGAGATGCCATTCCTTAGGAATTTCAGGGAGATGTTTCTGGAGATCAGCTCACTGTGACTCTGGAAGTGTCGATGAAGCTTTTGTTGAAGTGGTTCAGGGCTGTTTGAGCCTCCTCCTCGGATTTGTAGCCGATGAAGCCGAATTTCCGGAACCTTCCATCCTTGGTGTACTTGAGGCAGCAGTCAGTGAGCGTGCCAAAGGCAGCAAAGAGCTTCCTGAAACGCTCCTCCTTCATCTGGGAAAGGACAGAAGGGAAATCAGCCCCAGGGAGCCTCTGAGCACAAGTCCAACCCAACAGATTCTGGCTCAAAGGGCTGCTGGAAGGCTGCAGGGAGCACACCGTGAACCAAATCCCCACTTCAGCCACCAAACCCGTTCGTGTTCCCCCCGAATCCACGCGTGGGGATGGGGAACGTGCGGGACCCTGCCGGGCACAGGAACAGGGCAGGATCCCGCCTGGCACAGCAGCACCGAGGGCACCGGCACCCAACCCCAAGAGGGGCAGAGTGACCACAGCGATCCACTGCGCACCCTGAGGGGCTGCCACCTGCCAGGCCATGCCCCTCACGCTGCTTCCTGCACCTTCCTGATCCCTCCAGGAGCTCTCCCACCATCCTCCTCCCGAAGTGTCCCCATGTTCCTCATCCCAGCACTGACCGTGATCTCATAGCCCCTTCACCCGGGACGCCTCACCCCTCCTTCTCCAAAACTTCATCCTCCCACCATTTCAGACCCTCTCTCCCGGCGGGTCTCCCCGCTCTCCCCCATCCCCACCACACGCTCCCCTCCCGGCGCCTCTCCCTGCCCTGCATCCCGCTCACCCCCGCAGCGCCCTCAGACTCATCCTAGACCCCGGAACCACACAGAGCCTCACCCCATTGGGGAGATTCTTCACGATAAGTCGCGACATGGCAGCGACAGACGCCAAGCAGGGAGCGCTCAGCGCCGCGCACGCCGCCCCATGGGCGCCGCCATCTTCCCCGGGTCACGTGGGCTGTGTGCGGCACCGCGCATGCGCAGGGCGAGACCCGGATGTTGGTCCTTAGCAACGGCCCCTTAGCAACGGGGCCTGCAGGGCCGGGGGAGCATCCATGGGGCACCGGGGACGCGGAGCGGCGGGGAGGGGAGGTGGGCAGGGTGATGAGGGGGTGAACACCCCCGGGTTTCCCCGCAGAGCGGGCTGCAGCCTCCCCGCCCGTCCGCGCTGCTCGGCGGGGCCGCAGGAGGGAGCTCCGCGCCCGCCGCTCCCGGCTCCGGGCGGCCGCTGAGCCAAAGGCCCTCCAGAGATGCTGAGTTTGCGGGGGGGGTGGCGCAGAAAGCATCGATGTCACCCCTAAAAGTCATGCGGAAGGGGGACAGAGGGTCTAGTCCAGGGAAACTCTTGATCACTGGATGTATTCAAAGTTCCAGGTTGGACGGGGCTTAGAGCAGCCTGAGATAGCAGAAGGTGTCCCTGCCATGGCAGGGGATGGAGTGAGATGAGCTTTAAGGTCCCTTCAAATCCAAAGCATTCTGTGATTCTGTGAATAAAGATTCCCTCCATGGAACAGCTAAATAACGCCACAGCCAGAGGATGCTGTGCTGTGAGAGCTCCAAAGGATCAAAGAGAGCAAAAGTCCCGGAATAAAAAATCCCTGGAGCGTTACTGAACCTGCAGGTCCTTTCCTGAACACCACCCACAGTTTCCTCATGAGGGGCAGCTCCAATGTCTGCCATGCCCCGAGGGAAGAGCTGCAGCTGTGCCAGGGGAAAATCAGGTTGGGTATTAGGAAAAGGTTCTTCCCCCCAGAGGACCTCCATGATCCTTGTAGATCCCTTCCAACTCAGGGTAGCTTATGTTTCCATGATCCATTACTGGACACTGAGCAGGATTGTTGTTCTTGAAGCATCTCCTCCTGCTCAGAACCCTCAGCCCTGTCTGCCTGTCTTCCACCATTTAAAATCCAAATTACACCCTTATTCCCAGAGGAAGGGGCTGGGGACAGCTCTGAGCTCCAGCACCAGCCCTCACCCTCTCTCCCCACGCTCTGGAGCTACCCCAGGGATCACTGGAGCAATTCCAGCCCCTCACAGCCTCTCCCGATGCCCTTGGAGGCTGCTCTGGCTGGCTGAGCCCGTCCCAAAGGCAGCAGGGAGACAGGGCAGGAGCAGTGTCCTGCTCTCCTGGGTGAGCAGCAAGGGAAATGCATTTCCAGGAGGCAGAGCAGAGCCAAGGCCAGGCTCAGGGCAGGGGGAGCAGGAGGCAGTGTGTCACTGTACCGTGATGTTTTATCAAAAATCCCTTTGCCAGGATTTCTTCTCCTGGGAAGCTGGGAAGCTTCAGCTTCTCCCTGTTTTGCTGCTTTAGAATGTGATTTGGAGAATTGTTTACCCAGCATGTGAATTGTTTTAACTTAATGACCGATCCCAGTCCAGCTGTGTCGGGACTCTGGTCAGTCAGGGGGTTTTATTATTCATTCTTTGCCAGCCTTTTGATGTAGCCTTTCTCTTTCTTAAGTATAGTTGTAGTATATAATTTCATGTAGTGTAATATAATATAATAAATAGAATATAGTATAATATAATAAATATAATATAGTATAAAATAATATTATATAGTACAAATATAATATTATATAATATAATAGAATAATAATGTAATGTAATGTAATAACATAATATAATAAATATAATATAGTGTAATATAATAAATACAATATAATATAGTATAATATAATATAATAATGTAATGTAATTAATATAATAAATAGACTATAGTATAATATAATATAGTATAATATAGTCTAGTATAGTGTAATATAGTACAAATATAATATAGTAGAGTATAATATAATATAATAATGTAATGTAATGTAATGTAATGTAATGTAATGTAATAATATAATATAATATAATATAATATAATATAATATAATATAATATAATATAATATAATATAATAAATATAATATAATGGCCTTCTGAGAACTTGGACTCAAATTCTCATCTCTCACCTCATCCTGGGGACCTCACAGCACCACAGCAGTGGGAATGCCATCAGTGCCCTGCTCACAGTGCACCCCACAGCCCTGTTGGGGGCTGCCAGGGGAGCTGCTCCTCTGTCCCCTCACAGGGCTGTCCCTGAGGTGTCACAGCACAGGGACCCAGCTCCCTCCCCCCTCGTCCTCTGCTCCTGCCTCGTCCTTGGCCATCAGGGCTGTCAGGGCTGTCACTTGCCACGAAGGCTGGCACTGACAGGACCCTCACGCCATCACTAACGCATCCAGACCTTGCCCTTGTCACTGCTGTCCTCTCTGAGACACTCGTCCCCTGTCACCCTGCCCGTGTCCTCCTCACCTGCTGCGTGCAGCTGAGAACAGGGCTGCCCTTGCCTGTTCTGCCTCCTGAGGGGCTGGGCAGGGATGGATCCTGCCTGTCTCTGACCCCTCTGCTCTGGGCAGGTCCCCTGTACCTCCCAGCACAGCTGCACCTGCAGCCCCCTCGTTGCCTTTTCTGCAATCAGGAGTGATTTTGCCCGCGTGGAATTTTGCCCACAGTTGCTGCAGGTGTGAGCCCTAAGGATGCCTGGGATCAGAAAGGGATCTCTCTCTTCTCCCAGGGAATTTGGGAGCAGGGCTTAACTGAGACTAGGCCAGGTCCCCACTGACTCTTGCAATGAATGTGGTCAATCCTGGTGTCACTTCATTGAAAACAACTGATTTTATCCCTCCCCTGTACACGCAAAGCTGCACTACAGAAGCACAAGATTTACACACGCCAAATTCAGGTTTGATTTCCTTGTGGGTTCTGCTCCTCAGGGTGGGTCAAGATTTTAAGTTTGCAAATGTAAGAGTGGGAACATCCTTTTCCTGGAGAAGTGGGGATTTTAAGGGGATCAGAGAGATAAGAGAGCTGCCCCTTCAGCAGGTGCTTGTGCTGCACCATGGAAAGTCCTTCCCCAAGGCAGGCTCAGTTCCAGCCTGAGATCCCAGCCCTGAGAACAAGGGAAACCGAGGCCCTGTCCTGAGAAAGCTCAAAGGAGACTTTGCAAAGTTCCCATTGCTTGAATGGCTGCTCTGAAAATCATCCTTAACCCTTCTGCTGCTGGCACAGAGCACGGGCAGGGGCCAGAGCAGGCACTGTAGAGCCAGTGTGGAGGTTCACTGGGGCAGGTCACCCACACATGCTCTGGAACAGAGGCGGGGAAGAGTCCAAATCAATGATTTGGGAAGTTTTTCCCCATGGGAACGATTGTCTTTGATGGTGGCAGTGTGAGACACTGTGTCCCTGTGTGTCACCTGTCCCCACAGCAGTGCTGGGGTGGCTGCAGGTGGCAGCTGTGTGGGCAGGGAAGGAAAGGGCTGTGCCAGGCTTTGTTCCCTGAGGTGCCTGAGAGCAGCAAGAGGCAGAGGGTGCCTGGGAGGTGACAGGTCCAGCAAAGGTGACACATCTCCCCCAGCTGGGTGCTGTCCAGAGAGAGCCCCACGTCTGTCTGCTGTCCCCACACTCCATGCTGGGGTATCCACAGACTGGTGGCAGGGTCCAGGTGACAAGTGTCCCCTCTCCCTCACTCTGCAGACCCATGCTGGGCACAGAGGGGCACCCAGGGCAGTGTCAGACAGTGCCAAAGAGCAGGGGTCAGCTGGCTGTGAGGGCTATTATGGGCTGCCTGCAGCCAAGGAACTGAACTTTGCCAAGCAGGGCACCATGGGGTCAGGCCCATCTCTCTGTGGGCAGAGGCACAAAGGGACCTTGTGCTCTGGATTTGAGGGCTCCAGGGGGAAAAATGCTGCTGAGGAGGAGAGGAAGAAGAGAAAGGAGCTGCTGCAGAGCCTGACTGCCCCTGGGTGGGAGAAGGCAGAGGTCAGATGCAAAAGCTGCTGTGTTGTTTGGAGAGGTGCTTCTCTCACTCTGTGCCCAAAGGGGCACCGGAGGTTCCCCCTGACTTCTCCAGGTGCCCCTCATGCCATGCCAGGCAGCAGAGCTGTGACCCCGAGCCAGAGCAGCCCCTGTGCTGTGCTGTCCTGCCCTGGCCACCCTGGCACTGCCAGCCCCGTGAGAAGGACGAGCACAGCCCCGGGGCGCCCTTCATGCCTGTCGGATCGGGGCAGCCTCGGCCTCCGCCGGACAGGGAAGGTAAAAATCCCTCTGAGCCGGGGTCACCTTGGCTGTGACAGACTCCCCCGTGCCAGGCAGCTTCTCTGGAGCTCACAGGATGCTGCAGAACAGCTCTGGGGGCTGTGGGGGGTTCCCAGTGTCCCCACACCCCTCCACGGCAGAAAACACAGGAGGTGCTTGGTTTCCTTGGCACCTGGACCTCGAGTCCTTCTCTTTTCTTTGAGATGTGGGAAATGAGTGAAATTCTGCCTTGGGGGTTACTGCAGAGGGCTGTCACCTGGCTGAGGACCTTCTACTGACTAAATTCACCCACAGACAGCAGCAAGGACAGGGATGAATGGGACCCAGCAACACTCACAGCCTGCTTTTGGTCTGCTGGCCCTGCTTCAGTGGGTAACATTATTTTCATAACAGCACCATAGGAAATGCTCCCTGAACCTCCTCAGTTTTGCTGCTGGAGACATTAAATTTTGAGAGGGGAGATGTCCAGAGCCTCCTTGTATGAGCAGATTGTCCCGACAGTCCTGAAGAACATAAAAAGCTGCTTTTAAAGATAGAGCTGATGCTTGGAAAGGCAGTGCCTGGGACACCTGTCCCTGCTGTGTGCTGCACAATGGGATGGACTCAAGGGAGGAGGAGGAGGAGGAGGAGAAATTGCCCTTCTGAAGGTCTTCATCCCTGGCACTGCCCAGATGGCCTGCCAGACCCTCTGCTAGAGGGACAGGATGCTGTCCTTGCCTGGGGGTGTGACTGCTGCAGTGTCACTGTGGGCAGCACAATTTGGCTTCCACGCACACCTGCCCTCACCTGAACCTGCAGCTAAGGGGACAGGCTGGGAGTGTGTCCATGCTCCTGCTTCCTGCCCTCTTTTTACCTTGAGGTTTTGGTGGAGATTGTGCCAATCTCTCTTTTCCAAGCCTTCCAGCCAAACTGCAATGCTGAGGACCAGCAGATGGAGGAGAGGATGAGGAAGGGCAGGAGGGATTTTCCCCCTCACATCGGGCACAAACAAGCTGCTGATGCCACCTCCATGGAGGAGGATTCACAAAGGACTTGGAAATCCAGATAATCCAAGTGCTTTGCATTACAGCAGCTGGGGAGCAGAGGTTAAACCCTGTCCATGAGCAATAATGAATTCATCTGCCAGAACAGCTAATGGGAGCACACCTGCCTGGGAGAGGAGCCACCACCAGAGCAGGTCTCACACCTTCCTCTTCTCCCTCTGGAGCAGTGGATGGTGCTGGCTGGCGGAGATGAAGGAGCTGATCCATGAGGTCAAATCCCTCCTGGCATCACTCTCCCCATCACATGTCTCCCAGCAGAGCCTTCCATGGTTCTCCAGAGGGGATGGGCTGGATTTGACCCTGAGCACACACAAACTGCCAGGATTGGGGTGGGATTACAGCAGAGCTCAATCCAGGCTCTCTCCTGACCCCACCTAAAGCTGGGGGAGATGTTGGCTGCGCTCTGCCACAGCTGCAGCTGGCCCAGGCTGCTGCTGTCACCCACCCAGCTGACAGATGAGGTCCAGCTCATTTTCCAAGCTGCCCCAAGCAGGAGTTCCCTTCAGACCTCGACAGACTCCCCACCAGCCTTGCTGAGGGGTGTGGATGGGACCCTCCATGAGGAGCCCAGGGAGAGGGATCTTCCTGCTGCTGCCCTTGCCTGCTTTCTCCTTCATCCATCACCCCTTCCACCGCCCTGAGCTTCCTTTCTTTCTGTATTTTCGGGCGTGTGTGTGTGTGCAAATGGGCTCAGGGGAGGGTCCAGGCAACAGCTGCCTTTGATCAGCACAACATGTGGGAGATGGAGCGCTCCAGGAATGCCGACTCCTGATCAAAGGTGGGAACGCAGTGACAGCCTGGACTTGGCAAAAACCCATCCCAGCTAATCCCTGCTGGGGAGCTGGGGGTGGCCCAGGGACCCACACAGGCAGAGCCCCCAGCCCATCAGAGGGATGGATCTGTGCCCCAGCAGGGTGAGGGGAGCAGAGCTGCTCCCTCTGCCCCAGGGCTCTGTCCTGAGCAGGGCGTTATCCTCTCTGCAACAAGAAATGGGATTCCCTTCTCTTCCTTGGTTTCCCATTGTGGAGGATGGAACTTCTTCCACAGCAGCTTCTGTGAGCCAGAGAGAAGTTTGAGAAGAGGATCCATGTTTACCCCTGAAAGAATTTTCTACCAAGGCTGTTGACATAGAAACCAAGAAAAAAAGAAGGATAAATAAGAGAAACCTGCAACTGTCTATTCCAGTGAGCACTTTGTCTTTCCTGACCAATGAGTAAAGGGTAAACTTAGGAGTTTTGTAAGAATGTATAAAAAGCTGCAGGGGGTTTTCTCCAAGGATGCTCCACACAGGTGGATCAGCCAACAGGGAGAAGCTCCTGTGGTCCCTGAGCTCCTGCCTAGAAAGGGTTTGGATGGATGCTATAATAAAAATGGGTTTGAAGCCTTCTGAAAATGGAGAGTTGCTTTGTATTGTCTCCATCTCAACTACAACACTCCATCATCCCTGCTCCCACAAACCCTGCACAGGCAGCTGAAGGAAAAGAGGGGCAGTGACGCCCTGAGACTTTTATCACCTCCAAAAAGATGGATGGACAGGTCATTTGCTCTAAAAACAGCTGGGAGGAAAAGAGAAGACAAATCGGCCCCTCCTGCCAGACAGGCGGGCTGAGGGGACAGTGGGGACACAGCTCCCAGGCCTGCTCCGTGCCAGGTGTGAGGGTGGCAGAGCAGGACACACTCACACACGACAGTGGGGACACAGGACACACAGATGCACACACAGAGGACAGTGGGGACACAGCTCCCAGCCCATGTGGGTGGTGGCACTGCAGGACAGCCCCGATGTGTGCGCCGTGCCCCGGTGCCAAGGATGTCCCGTGTCACCTTCCCCCGTGGCCGCTCTTATCTCATCCCTCTGATAACGCCGGTGGGATCACTGTCTGGAGGAGCAGGTAGACCCAGGCAAGGCGTTTATCAAACCCAGCCCCTCTCCCCTGCAGCACTGGGCTCTTCCCAAGTCCAGGAACACCCTCCATCCCCAGCTGGAATAATCCCACCCCACGCCTGATGCTTCCTGCATCCCTCACCCTGCCCGCTCGCACCTTCCTCCTCGCTCCCCGGGGCTCTTGGGGCTCGGAGGCTCCCGTGTCACGTTAAAGAGGGAAGGAAGGGAAGCTTTTCCCCAGGGCCGATAAGGGCGGCTCCCTCGGGCTCACCCCGTGTCCCCGGGCGGGGTCACAGGTCGCTTCCTCGCCGGGCGGTGCCTGATAACGAGTCCAACACGGAGACAGCGTTTATCAGCAAAGCCTGGGAAAATAAAGACATGGAAATGGTCCTGCAGCAGGCTGGGAATCCGGCAGGGATGAGGCTTTTTTGGGGGGGAGTTTGGTGTTTGAGAGCTGATGGGGTTGGCTCAGAGGAATTGGGATCCCCCCCAAGCTGAGGGCTCCTGGAGAGGCTGCCAGGGTGAGAGGGGATGGCTGAGCTCATGGGGTCATTCAGATTGGGAAAACTCTGCGAGATTATCAGGCCCAACCACATCCTTCAGTGCTACATTCACCCATCCTTTGAATTCCTCAGCTTTGGGACTCCATCACTGCCCTGAGCCAGTGCTTGACAATTCTTCCCAGGAAGAAATTTTCCTTAACATCCAAACTAAATCTCCTCCAGGGCAACTCGAGGCTGTTTCCTCTCTGTCAGTCATTACCTGGGAGAAAAGACCAACCTCCACCCGGCTCCAGGCTCTGCTCTGGGAGCTGTGGAGAGCAGGAAGCTCCTCCTGAGGCTCCTTTTCCCCAGGCTGAGCCCCCCCAGCTGCAGGTGGCCCATTCCAGACCAGGAAAAGCAGCAGGCAGGGAATGAATAGGGTGCCCCTGTGCCAGACCCACAGAATACGGGGCTGAGGAGGTGCTGGCTCTTCTCAAGTGAACCTGAAGACTGCTTGGGAAGATTTGCCAGAAAAATGAGGTTCAATAAGGCAGGAGGGATGGTGTGATGCCATGTCCCCACAGTCAAGTCCCAGCTTAAAAAGTTCACCTGCCAAAATATCCCCCACAAACCAAGATCCACAGCCCCCACTACGGCCACATCCTGCACCAAAGCGCAGGGAAGGAAACTGAGGCACAGAGAAAACCCTGCTGACAAAGCCAGGGTGCCACCACAGCCTCCCCTTGCCACACCTGCACTATTTGTGCTCCAGCACCAAGGACAACCCAAGGACCCTTATTTTTGTGGGGGCTCTGCAAGTGGCCAGAGGCTTCCCAAGCTGTGAAATCAACCATCAGCACAGGGATGCAGCTGCTCCATCCCATCCCCATCCCCATCCCCATCCCATCCATGGAAGGGAGTTTTGGAGAGGCAGCAGTGAGGGACAGACAGCTGTGGCAGGGGAGGGGACAGCGCTGGGCCCTGCTCTGAGGCAGCACAGGGTGACAGGCCACCACTGCCACCTCAGGAGGGCCACACTCGGTGACAGCAGCACGGGGAGGGCCCAATGTGACAGGGACAGCTGTGACACAAGGCCACGGGGCAGCCCCCTCCAAGGACTTGTCACCTACCCCAGCTGAGCTCCCTCCTCCTCCAGATGAATGTCACGAGTGCTTTTCCCTCTGGGAGAGGCTGAGCAGGGGAATATTGGCAGCACCTGCCTTGGCTGGGAATCAAAGCCTGGTGCTGGGATCCTGGGAAATGCAGGGCACCCTCTCTCCTCACTGACCCTCCCTGGGAGAAGCACACAGTTAAAACAAGCAAGGCCAGATGGTTTGTTAGCAATTACAGAGCTGGGAGCTGCTGCTTTTCTGGTTCCAGCCCCAAGGAATCAGGAATGGGCCCATGTCAGAATGTTTCACGCACAGTGCCTGCCAGTGGGGTGGGAAAAGTTGGATTTGTTTGGGAATGCAGCTCTGTGATACCACAGCAGTGAGCTGGGAGAGTGGAGAGATGGGACTGGAGCAGATTGTGGCATTTAGGAGGCAGATAAGGGAGAAATAGAAATTGTCACCTGGCTTATTTGTTTGGACTTAGGGAATCATTAAGGTGGGAAAAGGCCTCCAAGAAAGCCAATTCTGGAATTTCAGCAGTTTTGGGGGCTCTGTTCTCTTTGTCCAGACCAACATGGTCAGGCACCACATTGCATCTCCCTTGGCATGGGTTTGGTGGGAGCAGGTGCCCCAGGGGAGGAGAAACCTTCATTGGTGCCTCAAAACCTGCAAACCTAAGGCTGCTGTGTCACCTGGAGGATGATGATGATGAAGTCCAGTTCTGCAGAGGGATTTGCCAGGCCCCCATGGCTGCAAACAGAGCTGAATTCTCAGCAGTTTTGTGCCTGTTCCTCTCAGGTCTCTGCACCAGCACTGGGAGGTGACCTTGGACTTGGCCAGGATCCACACAGGGACATTCCCCAAGCTGGAGAGCCCAGCAGGACCCACAGGGGACTCTCAATCTCCAGCTCATCCCTGTCAGCACCCAGGTGAGCCCCTGATCCCTCCTGGGGAGGCTCCAGGGGGTAGCAGCAGCCATCACCCCCATCTGCACAGTGCCCTCCTGTGCTGTGCCAAGCAGTCCTGCAGGGGCATTGTGGTTGGAAGGGGAGCTGTTATCACCCTCTGGGCAGAGTGCAACATCCCTTTTCTGCCTCTCTTTCCCTTTGTCTTCATGTGCCCATAGCAGAGCCCCCACCTGAGCTGGTGGGGCTGCCCCCACAGTGCTCCATCCTCCCCATGAGCCTCTCCCTGGACACCTCTGGCACTTTATATCCCATGCTGGGCTTCCTCGCTGCTGGCAGTGGGAACTGGAGTGTCCTTTGTGTTGGGTGAAGCCTTGCAGCAGCAGAACAAGCTGTTCCAGCAGGGGAGAGAGCTCCAGCCCTCCTCCTCCTCCTCCTCCTGGGCTTGGCTGGCTCCTGCTCCATCCCCAGACGGTGACAAGTGGCAGCAAGCCTCCTGCCAAGCCCAGCATCCCTCTGGGGGCTGCAGAGGAGGCTCCCCACCCTGCCCTGGGCACAACAAAGGCGTTGATTTGGTGAGCTTTGCTCCAAGGATGCTCCACACAGGGAGAAGCTCCTGTGGTCCCTGAGCCTCTGCCTAGAAAGGGTTTGGAATTCCTGGAAGGAAACGCTGCCCTGTGGGAGAGCACAGTGTGTTCTGTGCCCTCAGGCTGTTTTCCCTAAACAAATCCCTTGGTTCCAGCCGGGGTGCTCCGTTGCTCCTCACTTCCATGTGTCTGGCAGGAGCAAAGAGCCTTCCCCAGGCCCAAATTCCCCTCTGCAGGAGGAGCCTCTGAGCCTGCAGCAAAGCCTGGCCAGGAAACGAGCAGAGCCACCAAACCTCACTTTTAAAGTGTTTTTTTTTTTTTTAATGTTATTTTACTTAAGGGTGGTGCTGCAAGTGCAGCTTTGCCTCCTGCACAGTTTATTTTTCTGCTGGCAAGGCTGGGTGCTGGAAGCTGCCAGGCAAAGAGGCTCTGCAAGCAAGGAACTACAAAGCAGGCTGACACCTCTAATGAATTACAGTAATACCAGCTCGGGGTGAACTCTGAAGTGCCTGTTTACACAATCACTGACCTCTCCTCACCCCCTCCCTGGGGCCAGGCCCCCCTCCTTGATGGATCACAGCTGAATGGAGGCAGCCCCCGGTGTTTATCATCTCCCAGCTCTGGGAAGGGAGAAGGGAAGGAATAGCAGCATTTCCTGGCCACCACTGACAGCTCACTGCCCAACCAACGCTTGCCCTGCATCTTCCTTTGAAAATCCCAGCGTTGGTGGGAAGGCTCTGCGCACAGGGATGAGGCTTTGGCAGCATCAGGCACTGGGACACACAGGCAAGGACACTCGTGGAGCAGGGACAGCCCCTGCGCCCTGCAGAGATGCTGCTCTGGGCCAGGAGATCCTCTTTGGGGTGTTATTCTGATTTTTTGCCATTTTGGCACGGGAATTTTTTCTATTTTCCCCAGTCTCCTGGTACTCAAAAGCTGCCAGCTCCTGGGTCCCATGGGATTGCTCCCTGTGACAGGAGGGATCTGGCAGGAGCAGTGCCAAGCTGGAGGGAACAGGTTCTTCAGGGAGCCCTGGGTTCCTGAGGTGTTTAGATCAAGTGGGGTGAGACAAAAAAACAAACCAAAAAAGCCAATGAAGCAGCAGGTTCCTCCTGTCCCACCTGCAACACCTCCAGCCAGAGCTCCCCACGGCCACCACAGGCATCTCCCTCTGTCCATCTGCTGTGTGAGGGAATGGAGAGGTGTCCCCAGCCCTTGGGTGTCCCCAGCCCTGCTCAGATCTGAGCCCAGCAGAGCCTGACCCTTCCTCCCTCTCTGCTGAGCTCCCCTCCCTGCAGGCAGAGCCTGGTGAACACCACAGCCCTTCCCAGCCTTGGAGAGTGCCACCCTTCATCTCCAGGACAGGTACCCATGGGCATGGGGCAGCACATCCACAGAGAGTGACCACATCCATGGATAAGGGACCACAAGATGTGACCACATCCATGGATAAGGGACCACATCCATGGATAAGGGACCACAAATGTGACCACATCCATGGATAAGGGATCACAAGATGTGACCACATCCATGGATAAGGGACACAGGAGCCCCTCAGTGCTCTCTCCTGCCCTGTGCCAGGGTCACAGCAGTGCTGTGGGTGGGAAGCAGCTGCAGCATCACCAGAGACAAGGTAAGGATGGGGGCCATGGCTGCCACTAACGTGTTTTATGAAAAAATCCCTTTGCTGGGATTTTTTCTCCTGAGAAGCCTCAGAGGAAAAGAAAAACAATGATTGTGTGCTGCTGTGGAATGCAGCAGGTGGATCTTTGATTGCTCCATGTTGGTTGTTTCTAATTAATGGCCAGTCAGAGTCAGCTGGCTTGAAGACTCCGAGAGTCACGAGTTTTTGTCATCATTCCATTCTTTCCTTTCCTTGCTAGCCTTCTGATGAATCCTTTCTCTATTCTTTTAATATAGTTTTAATATATCATTTTCTTTTAATACAATATATATCATAAAATAATAAATCAGCCTTCTGAAACATGGAGTCAGATCCTCATCTCATCCCTCCTCCTGATTCCCCTGCAAACACCACCACACCATGGCCACGTCCCAGCCCTGAGCAGCTGGGAAAGAAGAGTTTGTTGGGAGGATGCTGAGCTTGGAACACGCAGTGGAGGAAGGGCAGTGCTGTGCCCTGTGCCACCATCCCCTGCTGCTCTCACACGTGCCTGTTTTAGCTCTGCATCTGGGGACTGGCTTTAATACAGCCAAGCTTTCCTGCTCAGAGGATGAGAACTCCAGGGCTGCTCCCCGGAGAAGGCACTTCTCCCTTTCCCTGCTTGCCCTCTGCCCTCTTCATTTTGTTCCAGAGTTATTTTTGGATGTAAAAGCTTTTTTCCTTGCCCTTCCTCTGGCCCCCATCTCTCTGCCAGCCAAAGTGGCATTTTAAGGCTCCTGCCCACCCAACCAGAAAAATGGTGGCTGAGGCAGGGTAGAGTTAAACCTTTCCATCCTTCTCGAATCATTAACTGCCCATCAACTCAGCTGCCCAGAGAGGAGCTCTCAAAAGCCTCTCTGGGGACAACCTGCCCCCCACCAGGGGTTCATGAGGCCAAGGAGAACCACAACCCCCAAAGTGGGGTCTCAATCCACATCTCCTTCCCTCCTGCGCTACAAAATCCACTTGATTAATTCAGCATTCAAGTACCTACAGCTGCAATCCCCCATCAAATATAAAATCCCAGCTGCACTCCAAGTCCTGCTCCCACCCAACCAAGAAGATCCCACCACAAAAAATGACTCAAACCAGGGACTTTGTGCCACCAAACTCACACAGAGCAGGGGAGGGACCTGCTGGCAGCCAGGCAGCCAAAGAGCAGGAGCCCAGTGACCTCCAGGCACCAAACCCCCCCAGGCCTCTTTATTCCTTGACTGCTGCTGGAATTCTCTGCAGCTGGAGGGATGGGCAGCAGGAATTGCTGGCTGCTCCCTCAGCATCCCAGAGGAGGCAGGTCCCTGTCACTCCCGGGGACCAGGACAGTGGCAGGAGGGTGCTGGGAGCCAGGAGCCAAACCACACTCAGGGGGAATAAGAAAATCCCAGTCCCAAGCAGGGATGAGCCTTTTCCTGCACAGGTGGGAGAGTCTGTCCGAAATATCTGCCTCATGATCGTCACTGGGGAGACCACCGAAGAGAAGACCCCCCATCTGAAAATCTCTGGCTTTGTAGGAGAAAGTCACACACGCCAAAGGCCCCGAGACCTGAGAGCACAGAGCTGAGTTATTGTTTTCACAGGTGTTGTTTGCTGTGTGCTACACTGAGCCCAATGAGAAGGGGCACCGTGCCCTTTTTGCAATGATAGCCCTGGGAGCTGTCCCACCTCTCGGCCTGGCTGGAGTTCTCCTGAGCTCAGGTGGTCTCCCACAGCAGACCCTCACCTGTTTTACAACAGCGTGACAGACAGACTGAGATGGAAGGAGCCTCTCCATCAAGGACTGAGACATGAAACCCCCATGGGAAAAGGCCCCTCTGCTCCTTCCAAGGGCTGGGACTGAAACCCCCAGCCCGGGGCAGGTGTGTGGGGGAGGCAAGCTGACCAAAGCCAGATGTTTGCCTGCAGGTTGTGACCGCTGGACCAGGAAAACAATGGCTCTCAGTTACTGCTGAGAACATGGACCTGTTACATCTATTCCTCATTGTATCTGTTTCCCCCCCTCACAATTTCCAATAGAGTTATCATAATAAAAACCTCTGAGTTAGCGAGAGACTTTGAGATCTCCCCGACGTAACAGGCGGATCCTCGGCTGGACTGGACCAAAGGACTTCGTCTCTACGTTGCTAGCTATATCCCCCTCTTTCTCTCTCACTTTATCTTTTTCTCCCCCTTAATCCCTCTATTGCATTTTGCTGTGGTCATTCAATAGAGGTGCATTTGTTTTGATTATCACTGCAAATTCCCTGTGCCGTGTCAGTTCTTTTGCACCCTGAGATCAAATCCATGAACCATCACGAAACCCGTTCATGAGGACAGATCGTCACAACAGGACAAGCCACACACTTCCAAACCTCCCCATTTCCCAGGAAAGCAGGGTGCCTGTCCTTCCTCTCCATGCTGGAGCACAGGGCAGGCACTGCCTGCAGTTTGAGGAATTTTCAGAGCTCTCATGGTTTATCTCAGCATCTGGGAGTGAAACTGATTCCCAAAAGACACAAAGCCCATAAAAACCAGCAGGAAGAGGGGAACACCCAGAGGGCTGAGCATCCTCCTCACACCAGCCAGCATCAGGAAACAACACATGCACTGAGTTATTCCTGCTACTGCTCCAGGGACATCTCATCCCCATTACCTCCAAGCCCTGGTGTTTAACATCCCCTGACAGGCAGCACTCTGCCTCCCGAGGGTTCCCAGAGCCTGATATTGCTGCCTTCCCTGGCACCCCACGGCAGGGAGTGCCCACTGGCTCCCAGAGCCTCCCCCAGGCTGGAACCCAGCGTGTAGGAGCAGGATGGGCAAACTGAGCACCCCAGCCAGGCAGGACCCCGGGAAAACCCATCCACAGCCCTGCTGCTCAGGGGTGCTGACATTGTCACTCCCTGGCACAGATCCTGATCTGCAAATAGAGGGACAAAATGGCTTTTGCATCCTGCAGGACCCCGGGGCTTCCTGCCTCAGCTCCATCCCGGGCTGTGCGGGCGCTGGGGGCAGGGAAGCTCCCGGGATTTGAGCGGGATGGCGCGGCGGGCTCTGCTCTGGTGGCACAGCC
The DNA here is from genome assembly GCA_039654755.1 of Calcarius lapponicus. Classification (NCBI taxonomy): domain Eukaryota; kingdom Metazoa; phylum Chordata; class Aves; order Passeriformes; family Fringillidae; genus Calcarius; species Calcarius lapponicus. The sequence goes on along the minus strand of CM077478.1, from coordinate 9,734,830 downwards.
CCGGCCAGGAGCCGCCGCCACAAGGTGTCACCCGCCCCCTGCGCCCCGAGAGCCCCCGGGGCCGCCGCTCCGGCCGGGACCGAGGGGTCCCCGGCCGCTCTGGGGGTCCCCGGCCGCGTCCCCTCCTCCCCGGCAGCATCGGCGGCCACCAAAGCGCATCCCAGGCTCGCTGCTGTCCCGTCTCCATGGCAACCCCCGGCTGCAGCATCCCTCGGTGACCAGCGCTGGACCACTGGGGCACAACCCAGCCCTAAACCCCGTAATGAACGGGAATTATTCCTCCTTCAACACAGAGAACTGCAACTCAGCTTTTTTTAGATAAAAAAATAACTTGTTTTCAGAGCCGTAAATTTAAACTTTCTGCTTCGGGTTTCAATAGAATCATGGAATGGTTTAGGTTGGAAGGGATCTTAAATATCTCATTCCAACCCCTGCTGTGGACAAGGATACCTTCCTTGCTAATTCCTGCTATCCCAGGGTGCTCCAAGCCCTGTCCAGCCTGGCTCTGGACACTGCCAGGGATGGGACAATAGCAGGTGCCTGTACAGGAAAATGTGCAGCTGAATTATCACAGAGGGCTTGAGTGGAATTATCACAATTTACACCAGAACACCCTGGGCTTGCAAGTAAATAAATCAGAAACTTATTTAAAACAGACTTGAGATATTTTGCTCCAAAATAATTCTACAGATTTAAACACAAACCTCAATATCAATGATAAAATGACAAGGTTGCTCCAAAGCAGACAAATGACAGGACAACTCTGCAAACACTAGAGGTGAACAGTTGGAATTCAAGCAGAAATTTACTTTTCTCCAGCAATATGCTACAGCCTGGAGCTCCCACAGCATACTCAGGTTGTCAGATCTCTGTTTGTTCCAGCTAAAAACACTGATGAAAACTGCAACCCAGCCTTGGTGTTAGCCCACAGTCCTTGGGCATTGTCTAACAACTCCTCTCCCTCCCCCAGCCTTGGCAGGCAGAAAAGGAGCTGCCAACAGGTAAAAGCCTCCAAGTGAAACACTGAGAGCACTGAGGAAGGACAAGAAGACACAGGTCCTCTGAGATGACACAAAGATGTTCAGCTCAAGTGACAGCAGCCGAGAACCAAGGGCAGCAGAGGGTTCAGCCAGGCCAAATTCAATAATTTAATGTGAAAAGTGGTGTTTGTTTGGTTTTGCTGCCCCCCCACTAAGCCCATGTCAGTTCTGTCCCAGGCAGGAGATCCCCAGGGCCAGCAGGATCAGCGCTGCAGGATTTCCAGGGGAAGGGCTGGAGCTGAGGGAGGAATTTCAGTGCTCTGGGTGGCTGTTTCTTGGGAAAACACCAGCAAGTGAACAAGGCAGGGAGTGCCTGTGCCCTTGGCACACAGGGAGGGCAGCTGGGGGTTGTAAAAATCAAGTCTTTAATCCCTTTTTCCTGTACACCCCCCCTCTGATGGCACCAACAGCACCATGGAGTGAGAGTCCCTCATCTGATGTTAGGAGGCCACAACCTTCCTTCTCCTGCAGCCCAAAAGAGAAAGAATGGATCCCCAAAATTCAGGTTGGCTTTGTTTGAGGCACCTTCCAGAGGTGTTGGTGCTCTTGGCTGTCCAGAGCCAGCACAGCCACACTGTGCCCATGGGAGCTGGGGACACTGCCCAGCACACACAGAACACCCTGAGTGTAAAGGGACTCTCAAAAGTCATCAAATCCAACCCCTGGCCCTGCACAGACACCCCAACAACCCCAGCCTGTCCCTGGGAGTGTTGTCTGAGCAGTCCTGGAGCTCTGGCAGCCTCGGGGCTGTGCCCATTCCCTGGGGAGCCTGGGCAGTGCCCAGCACCCTCTGGTGAAGAACCTTTCCTGAAATCCATTTAACCCTCCCCTGACACACCTCCAGCCTTTCCCTGGGTCCTGCCACATCTCCTGGACTGCCCACCAAGACCTCAGGAAGAGAAGCCTCAGCAAGGACCCCAAAGTCCCCCCCACACACCAGGCTTGGCTCATGACCAGAAGCAGCAGCATTTTGGCCAACTGCTCCTGTAGCAACAACCAAACCCTGAGGAAAACTCCCAACCCTGGCCCTTTCCACACTTGACCTTCCCTTCAGCAGCGCATTAGCCTCAGTGCCCAGGCTGTTTGCTGCTGGGATTCTGAGAGGGATGCAGCTGAGCTGGTTACAGGAGCAGAGGGCTTGGCCCAGCAGGATCCCCAGGGCTCCATCCCCTGCTGCTCTTTAGCTCTGCCTGCTGTGTTTAATGGACTGGGCTACAGAAAGCTCAGCTGTTGGGAGCCCCCAGTGTGGCTTGTAAAAGGCAGCCCCAACAATGAGCTGCAAACTGGGCTGTGTGGCTTCCCTGCTCTGCTTCCCAAACAGGTTATTGCTTGTAAAAGCTCTCCCTGCGAGCGGCAGCGCTCCGAGGGCGAGGCAATGAAGGCTTTGGAGATGTTCAATAAAAAGGCCCCCACACTTGATTCCTTTCCCAAGGAATATTTGATATTTGTTGCTCTGGGGTACCCTAGAAAGGAAGAAAATTACTGGCCCATTAACAACTGCCCCTTGGCCTGTTTTCCCAGATTTAAAACAATGCACTCCAAATTGGCAGTTGAGGCAGCCTTAAACATTTGTTTTGCCTCAGATTATTTGCAACACCCTGTAAACTCAGGGGCTTTTCACTCCCTGGCTGAGGGGATTTCTCCTATGCATTTTTCCACGTGTCTCCAACATATGGAACAATAAAAAAAAAAAAAAAGAAAAAAGAAAAAAGAAAAATCAAGCTCATAGCTGGTGTCACGAAATATTTTGGGGGTGGGGAGGCCTTGGGGAGGTGGTGTGGGACTTGGATCAGTGTGACCTGGCAGAGACCTGGGCCTGAAGGAAGCTCATGTTTTTTTATGAGCCAGGAAATTGCAGGCTCAGCTTGGGCTGTGCCAGTTGTCCAGAAGTGTTCAAGTTTCACATCATAACTTGGGTCTCGGTGGAGCTGAGGAGGGGTGGAGGGAGATGTGGCAGCTGCAGGGGAAGGTGGGCACCAAGAGATGCAGGGATGGCTGCAAGACATCGAGGTGGTGCTTGGGGAGAACCTCTAAGAGCCTGTGAAGGGGGAAAAAATTCATCCAGTTCCCAGTCCCACCCACAACTGCCCAAAAACTGATGAGTTGGGTGCAAATTGCTGAGAGTCCCCATCAGCCAGGGGCACAGGGGGCATTGTTGGGGCTGTCCTGTGCAGGGCCAGGAGCTGGACTTAAAGATCTTTGTGGATCCCTTTTGGCTTCTGATCTTTTTATGTAAATTTTTTTAAGAGAAGAAAGGGATGGCAGAGGAGAAAGGGTGTGGGACCAAACTATGGAGAGCCAGAGAACCAGGGAAGAGAGGAACATCAACCCACAGAGCAGAGACAGGAGATGCCTGAAGAGCACTGAAATCCCTTCCCTCTGTCCATCAGCAAGAGAAGAGTTCAGCTATGCCTGAGTTTCCCAAAAACTTTTTTTTTTCTGCTTCTATCTGAAGATATTTCCATATTTAGGGGTTTTTGGAGGGGTCCCTGGCTGCCTTGATGTGCCCAATGCCCAGCTGGGCACTGCCCCTGAGCTGTGGCTTTGCTAGAAGTGAGGAACCAAACACACTGAGGAGTGCCAGGCACGCTGGACTTTGGGCAGAGCTGGTGCTCCCCAGGGCACAGCAGTCACACACTCAACCACACCTTGTTCTCTAGGAAATCCTCCTGGGAAAATGGGAATAATACGGGAAATTTTGGGGAGAGGCTCAGTAGCCACAGAAAAGAGCAAAGCGCTGCTGACATCCAGGCGCTCCCTCTGCCCCTATCCACAGCCTGTTTCCCCTGAATTCCAGGGATGAGAGTTCACTTTTCCAGCAGTGGGTGGGCATCCCACAGCACAGGCAAGCGGCCAGAAAACCCCAGCTGCTCCCAGCACCCCTCAGCCAGGAGCTGTGAGCAGCCCTTTCACAGCAAACACAACACAAACATCGCTGCAGCACCCCCAGGCATCTGTCAGAGAAACCCTCTGCAGGCCACCACCATCCAAGGCAGTGGGTGTAGTTAACCTCCTCTTTAAATAAAAGGCAGAAAATTCATCAAGCAGCCCCAAATTGTGGTGTTTCCCAGCTTTCTTCATTTGTCACTTCAGCCGTGCTCTTTCAGTGCAGCTTTTAGTGGTGACTTGGGCAGGCCCAGCAGAGCAGGGAGGGAATTCCCAGCTCTGGGTTCTCTCAGCCCTGCTTCTGTCACCCAGGCTGCCCCAGCTCCTCAGCACAGTGCCCACAGCAACCCCATAAAGCCAAGCAAGTCCCTTGGGCCACCAGAGCCAGCTCTGTCCAGGGCAAAACACACCCAGGGGCGGCTTTGGAGCTGGAGCCTCACCCAGGAACTTCCAGCTCAAACCTTCCTGTGTAAGGAGCAGGTGAGTGGGTTTTCCAGAAACTTCCAGCTCAAACCTTCCTGTGTAAGGAGGAGTGTGACCGTGTTCACACGGGTGTGAGGATGAGGGAAGAGACGAGGATCTGACTCCATGTTTCAGAAGGCTTGATTTATTATTTTATGATCTATATTACATAAAAGCTACTCTAAAAGAATAGAAGAAAGGATTTCATCAGAAGGCCAGCTAAGAATAGAAAAGAAAAGAATGCTAACAAAAGCTTCTCAGAGAGTCTGAGCCAGCTGACTGTGATTGGCCATTAATTAGAAACAACCACATGAGACCAATCACAGATGCACCTGTTGCATTCCACAGCAGCAGATAATCAATGTTTACATTTTGTTCTTGAGCCCTCTCAGCTTCTCAGGAGGAAAAAATCCTAAGGAAAGGATTTTTCATAAAAGATGTCTGTGACAGAGGAGATGAGTGGGTTTTCCAGAAACTTCCAGCTCAAGCCTTCCTATGTAAGGAGGAGATAAGTGGGTTTTCTTCTTGGCTTCATTCCTTGTTCTGGGCAGACAGAGGGTGGTAAAACCCCCATTGTTCTTTTAGGAAAATCCTCATTTATCTTCTCTTCCTGCCTTCAGCTGCCCCATTTGTCCCACTGTGCTGCTGGTGGGATCCAGGCACCCATCCCATGGGGACAGCCCCTATCCAAGGTCCAAAGGGACCTTGGGCCATGGCTCAGGGTGGGCACCACATCCACATAACCCCACACACCAAGGGGAGCACAGCTCTCCCCCCAGGCTCTGGGTGAGCTGGGCTGGAGTTTGTAACATCCAGCTGTCATCGCTGGCATTTGTCAAATGAAGTGACCACTCTTGGGACAGGTACTATTTCAAAAGTGGACATCACTTTAAAAAAGTGCTAATGTACAAGGCTGTCAGGTCCTGGCCTCAGGAGCAAGATCAGATGTTTGGGGGAGAGATAAGGCACCACTCCCCAGCCAGGCCTGGGCTCTTTCTGAGAGTCACTCAGCAGAGAGCTCAGCGAGCTGCTCCTTCCCAGATGTTGGATCAGCAGCCTCCTCCTCAGGCTGCTGCTCCAAGAGCTGGGAGAGTGCAAGAGCCTGAATGAGGGATGCAGGACCCCAGGAGCTCTCCAAAATGCAGTTTATTCCATCCAAGAGGTTACAGAGCTGTGCCCACAGCTGTCAGCTCCAGCTGCAGGCAGGCCTGGAGACCCTTTGGTTTTGGTCACAATGCATTCTATACTTTTCTTTTGGTCACAATGCATTCTATACTTTTCTTTTGGTCACAATGCATTCTATACTTTGCTGAGCATCTTCATGCAGTAGAACCAATCCATACTTTAACTTTTATCTACAGCCCATGATAACTACTATAATTACCATATTCATGCTATTGTTCTCCAGTCACTAAAAGTTAGTACATTACAGTTTAGGCTAGGAGTTGTTTTTCAGTTTTCTTGCAGTGGAAAATTCTGAGACCTTTTTTCTACTTGCAACATCTGCTGACTTGTTTGCCTGTGTTATCTTCCTGCTTGGTAAAAAGATCTTGTTTGAGGTGGGTTTATCCTTTGCTCTAAGCATAAAAACCCCTCCTAACTAACACACCCTTTGCCTCCTTGGTTATCCAGTAAGACTGGCTCAGCAATTCTTTTCTTCTATATCAAAACTTGCTTCCATCTCTATTCCTTCATCATACTCTACATTTAAAAATCTTTCTGCTAAGCACACATATCTGTGAGACTTTCTTGTCAAACTTTCATCCTCCCCAACCAGAGGGAGCTCCAGCCTGCTCAGCTGGTCCCCAGCACCTCCAGAGCTTCACCTCCACCTGCATGATGCAGCCTGAAAATCAGGGGCAGCAAAGGCTCAGCGAGATCCAGGGGGTTAAAGCACAGAAAAAACCTCCCAGAGTTAAAACCTGCCAGGATTTAAGTCACTTCCCAAGAAATCTGTGCTGGAGGATTTATTTGATAGAGCAGGCAGTGGCTTCCACTGCTGCCCCTGAGTGCCTTGCTTCATGCAAAGAGCTTGGGGGCTTTTCCCAAAACCAAGGGGTCTCTGAAGGTGGGGAGGGAAGGTACAAACCTTCACCGTGGTGTCTGTCAGCTCCTGTCCCAGCAGGGCTCAGGGACACACCAGACTCAGCTGAGCCTCTGCTGAGTGAAGGCCACTGGGGCAGAATTCAGGAGAACAAGGAAACAAACACCCCAAAACCAGAGCTCAGCACATCCACACTGCCTTCCTGCTTGCAGCTCTGGAGCCAGCCAAGCCCCAAGCCAGACGTTCTCAGGATTTTTAGGGATTAACCAGCTGGAACAGGAGCCTTGGAAAAGCACAAAGCAGCCCCTGCCTGAGGAAGGGACTCCATGGAATCACTCGACAGGACAGGGAGTGACTTGACTCTGTCCCTAGGTCCAGCCCAGAGCATGTCCTGCAGCCACCCCTCAAAATGCTGCTCCCCAAACACCAGCAGCACCCAGGGCAGGAGATTTCTGCTCCCCCCAAAAAGAACACAAACAGGCAAACAACACCTTCCCCATGCAGGAAAGAATTCCACCTACCCCAGGGACTGCTCACCTGGCCAGCACCCACTGCAGCATTCCAGCAGCTACTGCAGTCCCAGGGCTTTAAATAGCATTTACCACCCCAGGGAGGGAAAGTCCTGCCCTTTCTCTGATTACTGGCAGCTAATTAATCCTCTCTCCTTCGCTCCTGGGTGTTTTACCAGCTGGGCTCATCAGGACATCCCATTCTTTGTTAAAATCAGAGTGGAGATCAACTTCCTTGTGCCTCTGCAGTGTGTGGAGTCCTGCAGTTGGTCTGTGGTGCATGGCTGGAGATAAAATGACATTTAAAAAGTATTTTCCCCCAGTGGTGTTGTATTTACCATGGAAACCTGGACAAGTGAAGCCCAAAGAACCAAAATGATGCCACAGAAACACAGAGGGCACCTCCCTGATTTTGATTTTGGAGTGGTTTTTTTTGCAAATGATCATTTTAGGGAAACTCACTGGCAGGAGAAATCTATTTAAATCAAAACTTTTTTTTTTTTTTTTTAACGCCAAAATTCCTGTTCATGGATAAGGAAATATATCTATTTATTTAAGTTAGAATGAAAATTCTTTATTCCTTATTAATAAAAGGAGGAATGATATTGTCATTCATTAGAATGACAATTCTTTATCCCTTATTAATAATCGGTATTAATAACACATCATTAATTATTGATTATTATTAATATTAATTATTAATAAAAATTTAATTGTTGATAATATGATATTTAGTAATAATATGATAATGTAATAATATAAAATTATGTAATTATTAATAATAATTTGTATTATTATCCTAATAAAAGGATAACTCTGTACTCTCTGATGGGAGTGCAGAGTTTTGCATTGAGCTGTAGAAAAAAAGTGAATTAATCAAACATCCAAGACAAGCAGCTCAGAAAAGCTCTCCAAGCCCTTGCTCAGGGTGTCAGGCCAGGAAGGTTCTGTGATTCTGCAAGGAAAAAAAATAAATTTAAAAAAAATCCAAAGCTGAAGCCCTGCAAATTCCAAGCAAAGGCAAGGCACACACGTTGAAGTGAGGGTGATTAACTCTGGCACAGCTCTCCATGGGAAGTGATGGATTTGCCATCTCTGGATGTCTTCAAAGCACATCTGGATGATTCCAGGGGCTGGATGTGACCTTCCCCGGCACTGGAATTGCTACTGTTCACCTTGCAGCTCCACAAAAAATGCTTGGAGAGGCCAAATTTCTCCTCCCAGCTCTGCTTCCAACCTGCTCTGGGCTCTCACTGGAGTTATTTCTTCTCCTTGTGAGTTTTGCTATCAGTTCTTGCCCCTTGCTGGGAGTGTTAAGGGCAGGAGTGCCCTGCATGGTGCTCAGCAGGATCAGCCAGGCTGATTTTAGGGCTTTATGACACTGGTTATGTAGGAATTTTCACAGGTTAGGTGGTTTTTGGTGAGGATAAGAAGTCTGGGGGGATTTCACTGCCAGCAGGTTCCATGAGCACACGGACTGTACAAAAATCCTTAAAATTCTTCATGCAAAAACTTCTTTTTTGTAGCTAGCAAAAATAGGGAATTGCACAAATAAAAGGATCAGAGGATTTTGCAAAAGGGAATAGATGAGAGAACTCTGTATCAATGTAAACACCTTAAAATACAAATCACCAAAGGTGGAGCATCAGTTTTTAAGTTATCTTCTTCTGGAAAAAGGATGAGTTCATTTAGGGCCAAAGAGCCCAAAGGGAGAGATTGCCATTGCTGAGACCTCTCCAGGGGATGGAAAATGAGGAATGATTGAGCAGAACAGCACCACAGGCATGAAGAAATGAAAAGGGAGGGAACATCTGACCAAGCTGGGCTTGAATCAGAAATGTCCTTTATTTCACAGGGATTTTAAGGAAATTTGTTCATATTAAATGTGATTTAGAAGCAGAAGTTTTAACCAGCTGGGCTGGGAGACAGGAGATGTCAAAGCAGAGTTGTCAGGATATTTTAATGCACTTTTTGTCAAGCCAGTGGTCAAGGCACTGTGAATTTTGGCTTTGAGTTGTAGGAAACAGGGGATGCATCAACCCAGGGGTGGGACAGAGGGTGGAGCAGCAGAGATGTGTCCAGGGCGGTTGTTCCATCTCCTGAGAGATCCTTCCAGCCTGAGCCACACCGTTTTGAAGGGTGGGAGTTTGCAGCAGACCCATGGAGTGGTTTGGATGGATTATCAAGCACGGAGAGACAAATATTCAAGTTTTTAAAGGACATCTTCACTTGGGCACTGAGAGCTCCCTGAGTCATTCCCTCTTGCTGCCTTTTTCTGCAATTTGGGCCTTCCTAGACCTGAATTTCTGAGCTGAGCCTAAGGTGCAGGCAGGAAATATTTTGGTGTCCTCTCCTTGCAAGGACCATCCCAGTGGCCCTGAGGAGGATGAATCCCACCACATCCCATCCCTGCTCCCCATCCATCCCCTCAGCAGGCTGTCCCACCATCCCAAACCCCACCTTTATTCCTTTTTCTGCTGCCAGCGCTGCAGGGAAATATCAGAGGCACCCGAGTGGCTCAGAAAGGAGGCACTGGCCGTGGCAGAAACACCCAATTATTTAGCAGCTGTCAAGGTTAAGCTGAATAACCCCGGCATGGGGCAGGCTGGGCTTTGGGAGAGGCACAGAAATCATCTTCCTCAAGGGGAAGAACGTCCCAGGGAGCCAGAGCAGAGCCCAGGGAGCTCTCCAGGAATGAAAGGAAGCCGGGATGTCCTGGGGCAGGGCTGGGCAGAGAGCTCTGCCCATCCATCAGGCTCCCCTGGCCGTGGGATAAATCAAACCCAGAGGGGAAGGGGGGAAAAAAGTGTCCGAGGGGGAGCTGGGGGGGCTGCGAGCCAGGGGGAGAAGAGGGAACGAGAAGGCAGCACGAGGGAGAGGAAAAGCCAGATCAAAGGCAGAAATTCATCAGAGATAACGGAATTATTTATTTTTCCTGCTGCTAGTGGGGATTTTTTTTTTTTCCCCTTTGAGGCCCCCCAGGCCTTCTGGGCTGCTCCGTCTCCAGCCAGTCTGTTATTCTCAGGCATCCCATCACCCCAGCCCAGGCACAAAGCAACATGTTCACTTCATCACACGGCTCTGCTCGGCACAGAGAGACCTTTTGATCTCCATCTCTGCTGTGTTTATATGTGACAGTGCAAGAAATGTATTTACAGTACACGGGGCTCTGTTAGACACTGCCTGCCTTCATTTGAACATTAATATTGGCAGCAGGGGAGAGGAGGGGGGGAGCAGCTCTCCTTTAATTCCCCCCTCATTTATTAAAATGTTTATTTGGAAATCCTCATGCCCATTTATCTGGTTATTACTCAGAGCAGGATCAAATAATAACTCAGGTTCTCCGTGTCACACAAGACAAACCAAATATACACGGACGAGGGCTTTCAATGGGCCTTGGATCCATCCTCATCCTGGCACTGGGCCGGCTGCAGGGCCCTGGGTGGGCTCCCCGGACCTGTAATGCAGCTTTTCATCCCTGGTTCCACTGAGGATCCAGCCTGAGCCTGTTGCTGCTGCTGGAGGTGCCCCCAAAAGCCCCCCCAGAGGAGGAGGTGCCTCACTGGTCAAGGGGGATCTCAGCAGAGCTTCTCCCCAGCTCTGCCTGACTCTGCTTCTCAAACCATCTCGTTCCAGATGGTTTGAGAGGCAGAGATGTGCATCCCCTTTCCCAGGAGGGGATGGGTGTGTGCAGGGCCGTGTCAGTACCAAGAGCTCACTCGCTGGAAGCAGCCAGAGAGCAGAGTCACCACAGAGATCCTGCCCTCAGGCCCACACTCTGGGCTGCTCTGGGCTCACTCTGGGACTTCTGCTCTCCTTCCTCTCTGTCTACCCCTCCATCTCCTCCCAACCTTCACTCTCCATCCCATCTTCTACTGCACTTGGGGTTTGCCAACCATGTTTTGAAAAACACCAATTTCAAGCGATCTCAGCAGGTCTAGGCCGCATTCAGGGGGTGTAAGAACCCCTGGCACATTTCTGGTGAGCAGCTCTTGGTCTTCAGAGGCTCAGAAAACACTGGAGGTACTTCTAGGTGGAGCTTGGTGTGAATTTTTGAGCAAACAGCCTTTGGCATTGAGGTGGCAAAGGAAAGGTGAATGTGGCTCGTTGCAGGTGATCACAAAGAGCCAGCAGAGCTGGGCAGGGGCACTCCCAGGTCCAGAAGGGAGGCTGGAGGTGCCAACCTGCAAAACACCTGAGAAAACATCAGTGCTTGAAGAAAGGAGTAATTCCAGACACTGCCTGGTGCAAGGAATGGTAAGTTCAGTAAATGAGAGTGGGCACGTGGGATCTTTGCATTCCACATCCCTCTCACTCTTGACTGTGGAGGTTGGGCAACCATCAAGTCCCAGCTCTTCTCAGCATCATAAAGGGCTTCCCATCAGCAGCTGCTTGCAAATTTGGGGTTTAAAAAGTCCTAATTTGTGCTCTGAGAGCTTCTGCATCCCACCCAGCTCCTGACCCACAGCCTCTCTGGGGTCTCTGGTGGTGTCACAGCTGGTTTGTCCCACCCTTGGAAGTGTCCAAGGCCAGGTTGGATGGGGCTTGGAGCAGCCTGGGATAGCAGAAGGTGTTCTTGCCATGGCAGGGGTGGAATGAGATGGGTTTTAAAGTCCCTTTAAATCCAAACAATTCTGTGGTTCTGGGGTTTAACCACGAGGTGACTCTGCCTTGGTGGGTCCCACCAAGGTGCTCCCAGTGCAGGGTGATCCCAGTGGGAGATCCCAAACACAAACACCCACGGCATTCACCCCAAAAGCCTGCAGGGAGCTGGGCTCACCCAGCCTGGAGTGGGATATTCTGGAATAAGGCACTGCCCCCCAGAGCATGGCAAGCCCTGAGCCCTTGGGAATCATCCCTGCTGCTGGAAGCCTCCTGCCCCAGAGCCACCGCTGCTGCTCCTCAGGCTTCACCAACGCTCGTTTTTTGTGCCTCCTTTCCCCTCACGTGGGTTTAAGGTGCCCAGGATGACGTGTCACAAAAATCTCTGAGGAGCCAGGAAACCCTGAGCTGCTGCTCACCCTGTGTCCTGACACCGCTTGGAGACTTGGCTTGGGGAAATCTGGGATTTTGGGACAGAATTCGCTGGTGGCAGGAGCACAGAGCCACTGTCACCTCCTGGGAGCCTTCAGAGCCCTGGGCTGGGGTACCAGGCCCAGCAAATACAGGCTGGTTCCCAGTGGAGCTGTGGTCACACTGATGAAAATGGCATTTTAGGTAAAATCATATAAACTGGGGGGAAAATTTGCTTTAAAATAAAGCATATTCACACTTTCAGTGAATATGAAAATGTTCACTGAAATATCTGGGTTTCAGTTTTACATGTCCTTTGTATCTAATAATGGGTTAATTTTAGTTTTTTAGATTTATAGCTATATATTTATCCATTAGATTTGGATTTATTTAGTTATTTATACAGTTATTGCCGGGAGGGAAAAGGCAGTTTCAGTTCCAAGCATTTGCTACATGAGTTTATCTACATTATACTCAAATAAAATGTTTTGACTATATATTAAATTATTACCATGACTTCCCCTTTCCTACCTTATCTTTTGTTAAAAAACTTTGAATTTTGGCCTTTCATTTACAATAATTTTATTTCTTCCAACCTCCTCTTTCCAAGGCCAACCATTCATTTTGTAGCCCTTGCTACTGAAATCTGTTAGTGCTTTTAATCTTTCCTGAGCTCACACACCCAAAACTCCCTGACACAGAGGCTCAAAAATAAAACTCAGTAATTGACCACTTGGAAAACGTTTATTTTTAATTTTTTTTTTATTACCTTTTCTTTTTTTTTTTTTCACTCCTAACTCTGCAAAGAAGGGGTGAGTCACAGCTTTGAAATCTGCACTGGATGCCAGCTGAAAACAGAGGCTTTACACGATCAAATTGACAGATGATTCCAAGGCAGCCCCGCTCCACACAGGCCCATCCATATTCCCAGTTAAAAGAAATATTGCATTTTTAAGGGTAAAGAAACATATTTAAGAGATAAAGGAAAAGAAAAGTTTGCTGGTCATCAATTATCATAATAAAACAGAGCAGTGGTGGGGGGGATGAAATTCACTTTAAAGACATGTTAAACCCCCTAATCTTCAAAGAGATAAAGGCTGCCCCTGAGAGAGCCACTTTGCCAGGAGGCAGCCACAGCCTGGCCTCAGGGGAGGCTGCTCCAGCTCCAAAATAAACTTGGGACCAACTTGAACCCAGCGTGGTGGGGTCCAGGGGGTGATGGAGGAGGAGGAGAAGGGGCACGGGAGGACACGGGGAGGACACGGAGAGGCCAGGGCTGGTGCTGGTGTGGGGACAGCCTGTGCTTTGTGGTGGCAGCAGGGCACACAGAGGGATCCCTGGGGGTGTTCCTGTCCCCCCAAGCCCTGCTGGTCCTCTCAGAGCAGCTGGAAGTGTGACAGAAACGCCGAGAGGCCAGGTCCAGGCGCGGCTGGGACAGGGCAGAGCTCCCCCTGATCCAGCCCCCAGGGAATTCCCTGCTGGGGAGGGCACGCCAGGCTGGGATGAGCAGCTGAGCTCAGCTGGGACTGGTTGTGTGCTTCTGAGCTCAGCATGGCTGTGCAAAGCCCACACTTCTGCCAGAGGTGTGTCGCCACATTTGTCTTCACAGAGGAAAGCAAAGCACAGCTCTTCCCGAGAATCTTTCTGGGTTTCACGTTCTGGGAACCTCAGAAAGAAAAAACAATTCTCATCTCGTTTACTCCTCCTGTGTTGTTCACAAGTAGAATCCATCATAGAAGGTTGTTTACCTGAAAAGAATTGATAATTGGATTCTGGTGTAATTGTTTTGATTCACTGGCCAATTGAATCCAGGTCTGTGTGTGTGTTGGGACTGTTGGCAGTCACAAAATTCTGTGCAGTGAAGTGCAGTTGAGTGCTTGGCAGATTCAGTTTAGATGTAATGTAATATAGTGCAATATAATATAGAATAAGAGTATAATAGAGTAATTAACTTGCCTTCTGGTATCAATGGAGTCCTCCTTGTCAGTTCTCTCTTTCATCGGGGGTGAAAATAACCACTGCAGGGGTGGGGACAGGACTCTGCTGTCCTTGGGCCCTGGGATGGCTGCTGGCAAAGGCCAAGCCTGGGCCCTTCCCCTGGGTTCACTCACACAAGGTGCAGCAGGGCAGAAAATCCTGCCTGTCTCAGTGTGGAAAGCCAGGTGTCTGCTAAGGAAGGCAGGAGCCTCCCCTGAAAGGGAAAAATGTAAACCTCTCCCCTCAGAATTGTTATAAATTTGAAATTAAGGGGGCTCTCAGGCAAAAATATGGGAGCAGGAATAACAGTTCTTAATTAGGGAAGGAAAAAAAAAAAAGAAAACAATGCAGTACACTAGAACAACACTGCCAGAGTCAGAACCCAGCCTGACACCCTGTGGGTCAGGGTGCTGGCACAGCCCCATTGGAATTGTGGCTCAGCCCTCCTGCAGTGTCAGGGGTGGTTCTGCTGGGGCAGGGATCCTGGAGAAAGGTGAATTCTTCCTCTTAAGATCCAGAGGAAGAAGAGGCAGCTGCTGTTCCTCTGGGGAATCCAGTGAGAAGCTGTGTTGCTGTCCCAGGATCTCAGATTATACCCAGGTAGGAATGCCCGGCTCCTCCCTCTGGGCTCACATCTCCCAATGGGATGCTGCAGTTCTTATCAGCCATGCAGTGACATTCAATAGCTGTTATCAGCAGGTGTCTCCCCAGAGGGAGGATTGGCTGTGGAGGAGATAAAGAAGAACTGCCCAGTTAACAGAAGATAACTGCCACACCCCTAACAGTGGCAAACAGAATACATCTTGCCTTAGAATCCGGGACACTGCCCTTTCCAAAGTTTGGAAATCCAAACTCCACCCTTTAAGCAGCCCCCACACAAAGGTTTCAGCTTATCCAACAGGGACCAAAGGGGAGGCTCCATCTGCAAACTGCATTTCACAGGTGTTGTTTCACCTCAGGTGGGAGAGGCCTTTGTGCAGCTCTCAAAAGTTGTTTCCGATCATGAAACGTTTCTTTTTAAACAATTTGAGAGAGCAAAGTTCAAAAATCCAGAGGAAAAAAACACCAAAAAGATGAAAAATGGCAAGGCCAGGTCAGCAGGGATTTCCTCTGGAAAGGTGGCATTGATTAGAAAGTAGAAAATCAACCATGGAAGCAAAAACAAGACTGAATGTTGCCAGGTTTTGATACTGGAAGAATTAGGATTTGGGTCCATATTCTAGGGTAAAGATTTGGATAAGAAGGATCCTAAACCTTGGCGAAAGGAGTGTCCCACTCAGAGCCAAGCAGCAGGAAATAAAACCTGGATCCAGAAAAGGGAGATAATTCCAGCTCTTTGGAGAGCCCTGCTGAGTTGTGAAGGGCAGGGAGCTGAGCACTCCCAGGTGCTCACTCACTCCTCCCAGTGCCATCAGAGGGGCTGATGGGCACAGAGTGCTCCAGAAAATGGGAATGTGCTGCAGCATGCATGGATTAGGGATCATGCATTGGAACTGCATTACTGGATCATTCATGCTAACACAGAAATGCTCTCCATCCATCCATCCATCCATCCATCCATCCATCCATCCATCCATCCATCCATCCATCCATCCACCCATCTGTCCATCCATCCCTCCATCCCTCCATCCCTCCATCCCAGCTGTGTCCCACTAACCAGCAGCTCCTCAGGTTTTTCCAGAGTATCTCCCCCCAGCTGGAGGAAAACTGGCCCAGCTCCACCCAGGAGCCACCAGAGCCACATCAAAGCTTGGCAAGATCCCAGCCAGGTTCTCTCCAGCCCTTGCAGAGTCAGAGCACGAAGCTCATTTCATACCCATGAGCTCAGGCAGGGATCTGAGAGCAAAGCTGGAAAGGAACCTGCCAAGGACACGTGAGGGGTGACCTGCCACCAGGTGTGGAGCAACCCCAAAGATTCCAGAGAGTTTTGGTACTCGGAGCATGGAAATAGCTGGATTCTTACAGGTCTGGCCAACTCCCTTTGCTCCTCCAGCATGGGCCAGCCCTGAGGAGGAGAGTGTCCAAACTTTGGAGAGCTTGGATCCTCCAGCAATGAGGGCTCAGCGTGCCCCAAAACACACCCAGGCCTCTTATCCCAGCCCTAATGCTCACTCTGCTCATGCTGTGCCAACCTCTCACCCTCCTGGGTCTTGGAGGCTTTAAAAAGTTGTTTCCAACCTGAGATGGAGGAGAGTTTACCACCAAGTTCAGTACCAGACTTTTTCTGCAGCTCGCAAGCCAAAACTAACACAAACAGCAGGCTCCTCATTCATTATTCTAATTCCCCCATAAAACATTCCCAAGCCAGCTATGACTGAGGGTTTTAGCTGATTTACTGCCTTTTCAACAGGCAGTGTCTATGCACTGGGTGAGCTCGTGGGTCAGGTTTGCACCGAGGAGCAGCTGGAAGGAGCTCACCCTCAGAGCACCTCTCCATGCCCAGGGCAGCAGGAACACTGATGCTGGAAAATTCCCAAAATGTTTCCCCCCACGTGGAAGTGGCTACCTCCAAATTTTTTCTCAAAGGGAAAGGAGAACATGGAGGTTGGAAGTTATTGACTTGGGCTCAAGAGTTTGCTCTGAGGTGGGGATTAAGGAGAGCGGCTCATCCCGTGCTTGGAAACATCCAGCAACATCCAAGCCAGGCTGGATGGGGCTCTGAGGCTGAATCTCCCATGGCAGGGGATTGGATTTAGTGACTTTAAAGAGTCCCTTCCGACATGAATTCTTTTATCCAAGCCGCCATGCACGGAACAAGAGGCTCTGGCACGTGGCACTCCCTGAGGACACAACACCACGGTGGGCCCTGGCACCACATCAGGGGTCTTGGGTGGCCAAGGAGGTGTCAGTGACAGCCATTCCTTGTGCTTCTGGCCACTGCAGAGAGCTGGAGCCAACATTCTGCCTGGATGGACTTCCACAAATCCATTGCTCCTCCTGGATCTGTTTTTTTCTCCTTTCTGATGGAGGGAAGCATTCCCAGCTTCAGCTTTGACACGTGTCACACATTGCTCTGAGAAGTTTCCCCTGACCAAGTGACTCCAACATGTGCTTTATCAATAAGATTCCCAGCCAGCTCTGCTTCCAGAGGCTCCAAAATCCCCTTGCAAGGTCTGTTCCAATGACTGGGACAGCAGTGCCACAGCACAGCCTGGTTTGCCTCCAGCTGTCCCCACCAGAGCCCCCTGAGGAATGGTGCTGCCTCTGGATGCTTCTTAATCCAAATAAAATATAAATTCTTTGCCATTTTCCCATTTTTCTGTTTAAAACCAGATTCCCAGGGAAGCTGGTGCATGGAAAGAGGAGCTCAGCTAAGCATTAACCCTTCGGTTACTATATTTGAGTTAAAATACCCACAGCAGGTATTTCGGAGTTCTTTCAGGAATCCTTTTTATCCTTGAGATGTTGCAATTTTAATCATGGCCAAGCTCCCAGGTAAAGACTCCTGAGCAGCATTTTCCCAGCAACACCAACAATGAATCCAGCAGCATTCCAAGGGTGTGGAGATCTCTTGGGAGCAAACCGGAGGTCCCAGATCCAGCAGATCCCAGTTCCAGGCACAGTGCTGTGATGCCTCATTGCTCCCTCAGCCACAACCAGCTCTGACACCAGCCAGATGCTTTTCCTTCCTCCAGCTGAGCCAGCAGAGTGAGCCACATCCCCGGGGACTTTGGGAATCGGATAAACCCCTGCTCAAGCTGCTGGGGATGAAGCCACTCGAGCCATGCTGCTAACAGAGCAATGATGCACTGTCACAGACATCTTTTATGAAAAATCCTTTCCTCCTGAGAAGCTGAGAGGCCTCAGGAACAAAATGTGAACAACGGTTATCTGCTGCTGTGGAATGCAACAGGTGCATCTGTGGTTGGCCCATGCTGGATGTTTGTAATTAATGGCCAATCACAGTCAGCTGGCTCGGACAGAGAGCCAAGCCACAAACCTTTGTTTTCATTCTTTCCTTTCTAGCCTTAGCTTAGCTGGCCTTCTGGTGAGACCTTTTCTTCTATTCTTTTAGCATAGTTTTAATGTAATATAGATCATAAAATAATAAATCAAGCCTTCTGAAACATGGAGTCAGATCCTCATCTGGTCAAGAGCTGAGATGAATCAGGTCACAGATTATGCTCCTCTCAAGGATAATTACATTTCTTTATCATCAAGAGCTGGCAAAAGCCCCTGCCATTGCTGACAAAATGATATTTGCTGTGTCAAATAGCCCTGGAAGAGTTAGCAGCAACAGCAGCAGCAGCTGTCAATTCCCAATAACAGAGTTTCTGCACTGAAAACTGTTTCTGACAGTATTTTTCAAAGCACAACCATTTCCTGAAGTCATCTTGCCAAAACTGACAAAACTCTGGGTATTCAGTCAGAAATACTCCTCTATTTCTAGGCACAGAGTTCCATATATTTACTGCTATGCTGTGATAACAGGTGGATCCCTCACCCAAGAGCCCCTGTGAACACGGTCACAATGCAGCTCCCACCCAGAGCATCCCCCAAAGGCTCCCCAGCCATGCTGTGCACCCCAGCCTGGGTCCCTGCAGCCCCCCACAGCTGGACACAGCTGGCAGGGCTTGTGGCTGCCTGGCTTTCCCCTGGAGGCACCAGGAGCTGCAGATGTGTGGAGGGGAGGCAAGCTGGCTTTCACATAAGCGCTGTGTGATGAGGGAATTTCGGTGTTGCACCTCGCTTAGGCACAGGGGAAAATGTATTTCCCCTCCTTCTGTGGGCTGGGCTCTTTAAGAGCACATCCACTTTCATGTTTCAGATAGGATTTTTCTTATTCCTGCTGCATGGAACAAAACCAGTCTAACACTAAGAGCAGGAATTTGGGTCCTTCTTGACTCTCTGGAGTGCTGGAAGGTGCAGCTTTCTCCAATCATCTCCAGGCTGCTTGGGAGGAGATGCAAAGAAGAGAAGGAAAGGAAAGCTTTATCTCAGTGCCAGTGTTGTTCAGGCTTGGCTAAAATCAGATATAGACCCAGCTCAAGGCTTGGAGTGAGGAGCTCCTGTGGATTTAGTTGTTAAAGTCAGGAGCAGCCACACTGTCAGCCTTATTGCTGGGACCATGCATCTTCATGGTGACTCTTCAGCTGCCCAAGC
The DNA here is from genome assembly GCA_039654755.1 of Calcarius lapponicus. Classification (NCBI taxonomy): domain Eukaryota; kingdom Metazoa; phylum Chordata; class Aves; order Passeriformes; family Fringillidae; genus Calcarius; species Calcarius lapponicus. Next base: position 9,715,796 of record CM077478.1, on the reverse strand, counting down.
CATTTTCACATCAGAGCAGGAAAAATTCACATCAAGAGCAGGAAAAAGGCCTGAGAAGCCCTTTCTCCCATCCTACAGCCAGGCAGAAAACTACCATCCACTTGGATATCATCACTCCCAAATCTTCCTTTGGCATCAAGCAGCTTTAGGGTACCTTGCCTTGCTTATCCGCCCAGGTAGCCACACTTCTCACTAAAAAAAATATTTGAGGATGATTCCTTGCCTGTCTGTGGCAAAAATGGGGTGTATCAGAGCAGGATTTGCATTGTTCTGTGGGTTAAGGGCAAGGACACACCTCTCTGCCACGAAGGGACCATTCTGCATGGCTTGTACACAAAACTCCAGCTCCTCCAGCATGAGCCAGGCCCTGGCTTTTCTCTGCCTTCTCCCTTGTCAGAGGTGAGAGTTGCCAGCTGCTCAGCACGGTCCTGAGCCTGGGAGGGCTGCAAGCCCTGACTGCAGCCATGCCCCAGCCCCAGCAGCTCTGTGTCACAGCAGCCCCAGCAGAGGAACCAGAGGAACCAGAGGAACCAGCTCGTCCAGCAGCAGAGCTGACCAAAGCCCCTGCTGGAGGAGCTGATTCCTGTCCCTGCAGGGGGAAGGGATCCCGGTGAGCCCATTAACCAGGTGACATTCGAATCCTCCCCCCCACCAGGCACAGCCCCTGCAATTCCAATCACATCGAGGGGTAGGATTTAGAGGGCTGCTGGGAGCAGACTCGGCGCCCAGATTGCCAGATCTGGCAGAGCTCTGTCCTCTGTGAGTTGTGCTATGAGACAAAGGAGGAAGAAAACACCTGGAGCACTGAGGCCGGGCTGGGGGTGGGAGATGTGGCTGCTTGCAGGATTTGGGCCAGATTTGTGATTTTTTAAGATTTTCTGAGCCTTCTGATGCTTACATTCTCGTAGCAAACTTTCTCACACGTTTTCTGTAAATAACTTATTGTTTTCCGTTCTTTTATGGAGGAGGAGAAATTTGATGGGCTGTTGGTTTATCCAGTGTCATTGGAGAGGTGGCACTGCCACCCTCCAATCCACTGTCGCTTTTAGAAATCTATAAATGTTGGAGTCAGAAAATAAACTTCCCCTTTTTCTTCACCTTGAGAGCAGCAGTGTGTGAGCTCGTGTTGTTTCGTGTCCTACAGTGACAAAGGTCTTTGGAGATCAGCAAGCTCTGCCAGAGGGACCTGTGCAGCAGCTCAGAGAGGTACCTTGCTGCCCAGAGATGTGGGGCAGGGCTTGCTTGGGATGGCCAGAAATCCTGGCCCATGCTCCCTGAGCATACCCCAAGTGTCACAGACATCTCTCATGAAAAATCCTTTCCTTGGGATTTTTCCTCCTGAGAAGCTGAGAGGCCTCAGGAACAAAATGTAAACAATGGTTATCTGCTGCTGTGGAATGCAACAGGTGCATCTGTGATTGGTCTCATGTGGTTGTTTGTAATTAATGGCCAGTCACAGTCAGCTGGCTCAGACTCTGTCCGACACACAAGCCTTTGTTATCACTCCTTCTTTTTCTATTCTTAGCTGGCCTTCTGATGAAATCCTTTCCTCTATTCTTTTAGTATAGTTTTAATGTAATATATATCATAAAATAATAAATCAGCCTTCTGAAACGTGGAGTCAGATCCTCATCTCTTCCCTCATCCTCAGACCCCTGTGAACACCGTCACATCTGAAAAGCTCTGCTGCATCCCAGAGGCACCAACCTGCTCCAGAGGTCAGGCAGAGCCAATCTCTGCCTGGGATGTGCTGGATTTGCTGCACACACTCAGGCAGGACCACCTCCTTTCCCATGTGTTGACAGGGCTGTACTCAAGCACCTAAAGATATAAAAATGTGCCTGGTGGGATGGAGCGTGAGGCCGAGCCAACTCCTCCTGACCTCGCAGCTTGCAGCTTCCAGAGCTGCTCCCTGCTCCTCTCAGCCTCTCCTCATCCTCCCAAAAAATGTGGCACCCTTTTTTGGAACTCAAGCAACGAGTTCTAACAAACTTCAGCTCTTCTCTACATGTGTGATACTGTGGAAGAGGTTTTACAGCAACTTCTGTGAGCAGAGAGAAGTTTGAGTAGAGGATCCATGTTTGCCCCTGAAAGAATTCTCTACCAAGGTTGTTGACATAGAAACAAGGCCCTGCTCTGTGTCTTGCTGGTTAGGACCAACTCCCAGGCTAAAGCACCTCCTTTGGGATATAAACTGTTAAAAATAGGTTAGAAACTGTTGTAAAATACTTGATAGATCATTAAGCATGTACTGTTACTTTGGTTATTATATTGTGTAGCCATGATATTTTATGAAAAATCCTTTGGCTAGGATTTTTTCTCCTGAGAAGCTGAGAAGCCTCAGAGGAAAAGAATCCTTTCCCAAGAAAGAAAGGATAATTATATATTTTATATATATTTATATATTTTATATATAAATATATATATATAAAATATATATTTATATATATATTTATATAAAAATATATAAATATATATAAAAATATATTTATATATATATTTATATATTTTATATAATTATTTAATTATAATTATGAGAAACCTGCAACTATCTGTTCCAGTCAGCACTTTGTCTTTCCTGACCAATGGGTAAGGTGTAAACTTAGGAGTTTTGTAAGAATGTATAAAAATGTATAAAAAGCATGCATGCTGTAATAAAACAGGGTTTGGAGCCTTCTGAAAATGGAGAGTTGCTTTGTGTTGTGACCATCTCAACTAGGCCAGGACATCGCAGAGACCTTTTGCAGCCAAGAGAGGGATGCAACAGCCCAGGGCAGGGAGGAAAGGCAGATAAAGCCTCTCCCTCGGCTTTTCACGGGAAATCCTCCTCGCAGGTGTGAGAGCTTTGTAGGACCCCGATAACCATCTCCACAGCCTCCCTTCAGAGCCGGCAGCATCGCAGATGCTGAAGGAGAAAGCTGGAGGTGCAGAGACACCGAGTGCCACCACGGTGTCCCCAGGGTCCCCCTGCATCCCTGAGAGCATCACTGCCCCACAGCCCGGCTTGGCAGCTCCGGAGAGTGAGCTGCAGAGCTCGGGCTCCCTCCCTTCCTAAAGCCCCATAAATAAACGCACTGGGAAAGAGGTTGCAGGTCCTGCAGCAGCGCCTGGAAGCCGCCTCGGCGGCGAGGCGGGGGGGAGGGAAGGGAGCCTGACTGACAGCCTGATTTAAGACCTGCCTGGAAAGCAAACAAAAGCAATTGAAAACTGCATCATCTAGGAAAACTTAGTAGGTTGTATTTTCACAAGTGAGGACTGATGGTAAGACCAGCTTAATCCCCCGGTGGACTTTCCACACCTCGGCAGGGGCCAGCTGGTTTGTCTTGCAGCTGATTGCTGAAATGAGAGCGGTGGGCTGGGGGCTGGAACGGGACACAGCAGAGGCCTTGGAAGAAATGTGTGTGTTTCCCAAAGCCTCCTTCTCCCTGTCAGAGGCAGTGGCACCTCCTGGGCTTTGCAGCAGGGAGCGAGGATGCTCCAGCCTGGCAGCGTCTCTGCTCGCTGGCAGCTGGGGAAAAATCCCTGGAGAACCTTCCTCCCTGTTTCCAGCTCGTCTGGGGGGAGCAGGAAACACAGCCAAGAGGTAAAGACATAACTTAGGGCCTTATCTTTGCTTCCCAGGGACTGATCTGGGGACACAGCGAGCTGAACATGAGCTACAGAACAGCGCTGGGGCCACACTGGGCTCACCAAGGGCCTGACACAGACAAGTGTTAAAAGATGACATCATGTGCAGGCAGACAAAAAACCCCAATCCACAGCATTCTGAAGCCTTCTGTAGATAATATTTCCATTTAGGTTTGGCTTGAACAAAACTGCAGTTTCCTTCTGCAGAATCCAAATGAAGTCAGAAAGAGAGAAAAATGCCCCTCTGCCCGAGCCAGCTGATCTTCTGTTCCCTGATTCCCTTCTATCCCCTCCCTGAAATGATGAACCAGGATGACATTTCCTTTCCCAACATCAGCCTTGTTAACAGGGCAGAAAACCACAGGTTTAAGTGGCCCAACGCAGCCCTGAGCAGATCAGACATGCAAGCAGCAGATGTACGAGCCCCCCGTACTGAGCATTTTTGTCAGCTTGTGGTTTCCAGTCCAGACCTGATGGCTGGAGAACAAAAGGCAAAGCAAACTCTCCTCAAACCTTCCCTTTCTAAGCCATCTATTTTCCCCTACAAGCTGGGAGACTGGAAATATCTGTAGGAGTGGAGACAGATAATGAAATGAAGATGGGAGGTGCCTCACCTGGGATATTGGAACATTTAGGGCTGACAGCCTAACGAGTTCCTGCAGGGGAACAAACCCAAGCCTGGCATCTGGGAGCTCAGGGCATGTCCAGATGATTAAAAGCAGCTGAGGTAGATTTGGTAGCTGGCTCTTAATGACTGTGGTGTGAAGTTCTCTCCTTCAGCTTTTGGCCAGAGAAGGAATTTAAATAACATTTCATGTTTGCAATATGGGTTACATCCATCAGTGATGGGTGGTACCTCCAGCAGGAGAATGAGCAGGATGCTCCAGAGGCTGGAGCAGCTCTGGTGTCCCCAGGGATGTGCTGCTGCTATCAGGAGGGCCCAGTGCTCTCCAGATCCAGGGGCTCTGCTGAGACTCAGCACCCCAGGTACTGCCACACATCTGGAATCCAGACCAGGCAGGGAATTTGCTCCTCTCCTTGCCTGAAGGAGAAGATGAATGGAGCTGCCTGGCTGACCTGGGGTTGTTCAAAGGGATAGATGATATATCAGGGTCTGTCCCTCTGCCAGCACCTATGCAGGGATATGGGCCTGGCCTCAAGGCCATCAGTCCCCTGCTCTGTCCCCTTTCCTGCCCTCACTGTGGCATTTCCCCTCCTCTTTATTTGGGCTGAATGACTGTGCTTGCTGACCCAAGCAGCCAGTTAAGACCTGATATTTTGGCTCAGGCAGTTTTTGCTTTGGTGAAAACATGACGTTACAGCCCAGACCACTGGATATTCCGATCTTTTCAAAGCAGAAAGCCTTCTGAAATCCAATTTCTTGGTGGTGTTTGAGCTCTTAAACTCATCTCCACCTTTGCAAAGATGTAGTTTGGCCCTTCCTGATTAAGCCAGTGCCATCTCTTCCCCCCATGCTCAGGTCTCTGTGCAGCCAGCAGTGGAAAGGGTTGGGCAGTTTTGATTTTTGGAGGATTAAGGGAGGAGCAAGGCAAGCAAGGTCCAAAGCACCAAGGACAAGTGACAAAGAGGATCTAAAGATGAGAGATTTGCTCTCAAAGCTGGGTCACTCTCAAATCCCAGACCCCTGGCTGGGTCTGCTCCCAAATACAGCCAGCCCTGCTGAATCCATCAAGCCTGAGCCATCAATTTTCTGCTTTCCTGGTGCTGAACCCCTCATGATGCCCCTTCACTTTGGTGGTTTTCCCTGACCAGAGCTGGATTTAACTCCCTGCTCAGCCTTTTCTCATGCTCCTAAGGAGGACATCATTCCATGAAATGGGATTTGGGCTGAATTTATCCTGTATCAGCTCCTGGAATCATCCAGCTACACCTGAAGCTCCATGGCAGAGCAGTGCAATGAGCATCCTCTCTGTGATCCATGAAGGAGGAGTTAATTTTCCTCACAATCCCTTTCACAGGACAGCTATAAACTATTCCAGCACGCAAAAAAAAAATTCCAAGAAAATTCCCTGCAACCATTGCAATCAGCCTGTTCAATCCATTTTCACACCCTGGGGGCTGTTTTGTGTGGCTCAGTGTCTCCTCCCCACCTCCAGAGCACCAGCAGTTCCCCTGGCATCCCAGGAAATGGAGTTCCTGGTCAGGTCCCAGCGCTGGAATCTGGAATCCTGCCACCAGTAACCATCCCTGCAAATGGTTCCCTTTGTTTGGGCACCTCTCCCTCGGAGCAGACTGGACAAGAGCCACTGCAGCACTTCAAAAGGAGAGTTCACGCATGGGTAAAGGTCATTTAAAATGGGATTAAAAATTCACATTTTTGTCCTGCATTTTTTTTGATGTTTCTAATCAAACCTATCCTGAGACAGAGAGGAGGACGGGCTGAACTTGCTGTTTTTCAGTGATAAGACAGGGGGAGGTTTTGGTGGGCATTTCTAATCAGCTTTTTTTTTTTTTTTTTCCTCATTTCTAAAAATAAAACCCCTTCTCCGAAGCACTTATCTGAACTCCAAAAGGTGCCATTGAAAACTTTGAGATTTCAATTAAAAAAAAAATAAAAATAGATGTATATACAGCATTTTCTCCACAATGTTACTCTTGCTACATTTTCACCAGCCTGGCTACACCAACAGTTTTCTGTTCCTACCAAATCCTAACCAAAACCAGGCCAGGTTTAACACTCCAAAATCCCATTTTAGAACTGGCCACGATGCCCAAACCCTCAAGGGGCTCCTCTGTGCCCTGTAGAAGCAGATCCTTGGGTTGCTCTGCCTGCTGGAATGGCTCTTTCGAGGGGGATAAAGCCTGATTCCAGCGTGCCAGCCCAAGGGATTTGTGCTCAGCAGCAGGTAAATGGCCTTTGATCCCACGGGGCAGCAGGGCTGCTGGATAAGAGCCCAGGGAGACAGACTCCCCAGCCATCCCTCCTTCCTTAATTCCCTTCTGAAGTGCTGGAGCCACTGTCAGCTCTCATTAAAAGAAGGGAATGCCCCCGTTTTAATTCCCAACCAGAGCCAGCTGGATAATGACATTAACCCCAGCAGGAGGTGGCAGGAGAAGGCACCTCCTCGCTTCAAATGTTTGGACAAAAAATTTGCTCTCATTAGGGCACAAGCCCAGGAGATGTCGCCTTTGTGGGGCGGGGGACGGGGCTTTGTTGGGTCTGAATGTCCCCTCTGGGAGCGCCCCAGGCTGTAATTGGGGCTGGGCCGTGCTGGGGGAAGAGAGGGAGAGACAAAAAAAAAGGCAAGGCAAGCGTCAGATCTCCTCTGCAGTTCCATATTCTGCTGCAAAATGTGCTCCTGGAACGGGGGTCCCTGAAATGAGGAGCACGGTGGTGACCATGGGTGGCCTTGGGACAGGTCCTGCCATGCAGGGATGGTCCCACTGCTCTGGGAGAAGGGCTGAGCAAAGGCCAGTCCTGAGGGCAAAGAGATCCATTCCGCTTAAAATATCAGAGCTGGAAGGGGAAATCCACGGCAGGGACTCAGAGAGGTCCCTTTCTACCAAGAAATGGGGAGGGAAAACCAGCCCCTAACTGGGCACAGCGTTCCTGCTTCTCCTCAGGCACAGAAACATCGTTCCCATCATTTTCAGGTTTTCCATATTTGCAGGGGACAGAGATGCTGCAAACGAGGGAGGAACAGGATTGGGGAATTCCCAGTGCCAGGGACACCTAAAGGGGAGGGAAAAGCTCATTTTTCCCCACAGCTGCAGATATTTTTCTGTAGCTGGAGACACATTCCCTGGGAAAAGGAGTTTCACTCACAATTTACCCGCTCTCAGGGATCCCAGCACCTCTCTGAAGTCACTCCACACCTGGAGTATCCAAAGGTATGGCAGGGATGGCAAACTCTCCTCCGTCCACGATCCAGCCCGTGGTCTGCAGGCACTGCACAGCATGTGACACCAAGGAACTGAGCTGGCTGAGAGAAGCTGTGGCTGCCCCATCCCTGGAAGTGGCCAAGGCCAGCTTGGATGAGGTTTGGAGCAACCTGGGGTAGAGAAAACCAGCAGGGGCTTGGAACAAAACAAGTTCTGAGGTCCCTTCCTGTCACATTCACAGTTTCTGAAAAATCCCTTCGCCCAGGATTTTTGTCCCAGGAAGCTGAGAAGCCTCAGAGAAAAGGAAAACAATTCTTATCTCATTTGCTTCTCCTGTGTTTTGCTCACGTGGAATGTGTTTGGAGATTGTTTACCCACAGGTGATTGTTCCATTGGATTCTGCTGGGAGTTGTTTTGACTCTTTGGCCAATCAGGGCCAGGCTGTGTCAGGACTCTGGAAAGAGTCAGGAGTTTTCATTATTATCTTTTTAGCATCAAGTATCCTTTCTGTATTCTGTAGTATAATATAGTATAGTATAATATAATATAGTATAGTGTAATATAATATAGTATAGTACAATATAATATAATATAATATAATATAATATAATATAATATAATATAATATAATATAATATAATATAATATAATAATAAATTAGCCTTTTGAGAACATGGAGTCAGATTCATCACTCCTTCCTTCCTGCCACGGGGGTCCCAGCAAATACAATACCTTCCCACCCAAATTCCATCCTGGAATTCTGGGATTGACTAAATATGGCCACTCCCTGGTACCACTGACATCTTTTCCACAGACATCGTCCCAGATCTTCCAGCTCACCATGCTCAGAAACAGAAAAGATCTGGTGGGAAAAGAAGAAAAATAACTGGCAAAACCCCACCCAGATCAAGCAGAAAATGATGGAAACCCCAACCAGGAGGGAAAAATTGCTGCCACACCCCTTTCCTGCAGTGGGAAGAACGTTGTCAAAGGGATCCGAGTTTGGCTTGGTCCTGGGCAAGGAGGGGGGAAATGAAAAGCAAGTGTTCAATTAATTCCTCATTTGTGGCCGAGGCGCCCGTTTATTGCTGCCCTCATTGCAGCTCGGCCACTGTCAGAGCCTTTGGAAACAGGTTGGGAACGAGGGCTGTCCCTGTCACAGGACGCCAGGGATCTCTTTGGAGGGTCCCTTTTGCAGGGTTTTGCTGTAATTCCAGCTGCCCTGGCTGTTGCCATGTCTGGGAGTCAGGTCCTCCTAAGGGCAGCTGGGATGGTGAAGGTTTGGGAAGGGACAGATTCCCACTCCCTCAGAGGAATGGGAATACGACTCCAGCTGCACATCCAGCAGCAGGAATGGGGCTTGGAAAAGGACAAAAAATTGCAGAAATATTTGAATTCACCTGACCTTGTGGAGACTTCCTCCTGTTGGTTTCTCCAAGGAGAGAACAGACCCCGCAATCCAGAAGGTGGGACCTTATCCTGCTCCAGGACCTTAATCCCAGCTCATCTCAAACCTCCACCAGAGTGTTGGGTCAAAGGGCCTCGTGCAGCAAGGGCAAAGCTGCTGTGATTAACTGTAACTTGGAAATTATAATTATTTTAATCATATTTATTATATTTATTATCCATTTCAAACCAAAGCTGGCTGATTAGAGACCTTTCTTCAGCATGCACAGAACTCTCACATCAATATCTTGGTTATTAAAACTTGTTACCATGAAAAAAACCCTGATAGATGCCAATCCATAAGGTTATTTATTTATTTTCTATAGCAATTTGGGAAAAAAAGGAAATTAATCATGTTCCTAGTGTTCCCTTTCAGCCTGAACCAGTTTTTAACAATTTAATATTAAAAAACCCAGTTTATTCAATCACTCTTGAGTCTTCCCAAGGACTCCAGAGGTTCCTCCAGGGGAAACCAGGCACTTTAAAAATAAAAAAGAAACAGGTTTTACCTCTCAAATCTGGTTGCAGAGCTGTTGAGGGTGACTTGATGGGACACAGCCTGACTGTGACGGGACAAACGACACTTGTCATGTTGTTTTCAGGGAGCTTCTCCTAAAATCAGGATCAAGGGGAGCCTGAGGAAACAGGACACAACCTTCATTCAACCCTGAGCAGCTCGGCCACGCTTCCAGTTTGCAGCAAATAAACAGAAAATTGGGGAATATCCGGGGAATTCTTAGTGGGGGCAGCTCCTTGCCAAGGAGGTTAGGCTGGGAAATGGCAAAATCAAACTGGGAAATGGCAAAAATCCAACTGGGAAATGGCAAAAATTCAAACTGGAAATTGTAAATTCAAGCTGGGAAATGGCAAAGTTCAACTGGGAAATGGCAAAATTATATCAGGAAATGGAAAAAATCAAACTGGGAAATGGCAAAAATCAAACTGGGAAATGGCAAAATTTAAATCAGGAAATGACAAAACTCGGCTGGCAAATGGCAAAAATTTAATCTGAAAATGGCAAAATTTAACTGGGAAATGGCAAAATTCAACTGGGAAATGGCAAAAATCAAACTGGGAAATGGCAAAGTCAAACTGGGAAATGGCAAAATCAAACTGGGAAATGGCAAAATTAAATTGTGAAATTGAAAAATCCAACTGGGAAATGGCAATCACACAGTTTTACACACAGTTGCAGTGCGTAAAAATCCCAGTTTATTTGGGATACAGCACAGCAAAACCCCCAAAAGGGGATTTACCAGGGAGGTTGATTCTCACAGTCCTTCCCACAACCCCTAATCCAGAATGTTCCTCCTTTGGGCCTGGAGGAACATCCATATTGTGGGAGGCACTGAGCTGGCCACTAAACCTTGGCTTTCCCTCCAGCTCTCCCTAAAACTTGGCTTCCTGGGCAGTAAAATGAGGATAATGAGCAATTTTGCCTTTCCTTCTGGAGGGATGAGATAATTTGATTGAAGGAAATGACAAAAAAAGCACATTTTGGAGTTCCAAGTGCAACTAGAGAGCCACGGATCCAAAGGAGTTGATCAAAGCGTTCCTGGAAGTGAAGTTCTTGCTCCTTCCAAACCCACACTTGGATCAAAATCAGAATATTTTGCAAGAACTTCTCCATTTCTCTGAAATTTTTGAAGAGGGACAAAGTTTTTCCTCAGTTTTCCAGAGGCACTGCTGGAATATTTCATTTCACTTTGGCCATTATTTCACCGGACAATTTTGTTTAAAAAAATATTAAAATATATAATGACATATAATAATATATTAAATGTCATAATGCTTTCTGATGCTGGTAAATGTCAACTATGTATACAAAAATCCAAACAAAACATTTTCTCCTAGTAAAATGGCAGATTTTTATTGAAACAAATTATGAAAAAAAAATAAATCCCAGAGTCAGGAAGCATTTTAGACTTCCTCCACACTTAACTGCTTTTCTCCCATTTTTCTGCATGAAAAATGCTGGTTTCTAATTGCTTTGCAGAAGGGGAAAATTTCATTTTGTGTTTTCAAACGAAAAGATTGCAGTTTTCATCCAGCTCTCAAGGCACTGGTATCCCTCAGCTTGTATTTTTCCCACAGAAGGAAAAGAGGAGGAAAAGATTTTTCCACCAAGATTTTTGAGTTCTCTCTTAAACAAAAACTTGATAGAAAAGACTCTGCTCCTGTCAAGCCGAGGAAATCGAAATGGTGACAAAGATTTTGTCCTGAAAAACACCAAATTTGCAAACAAACCTGCATCCTGTGGAATATCAAAGCCATTTTACCTTTCTGGGATGGCATTTGACACATCTTGGTCCTCCCTCATTACTTGGCAAATCCTGTTGATGTGGGAAGGGAAAAAAAAAAAAAAAAAAAGAAGTTTTCTTTGTTGGGTGTTTCTCTTAAGCTTGGGGAAAAGAAAAAGAGGAAAAAGAGGAAGGAAAGAAAGGAGGGAAAGGAGGGAAAGAAAGAAAGGAAGGAAAGGAAGGAAAGGAGGGAAAGGAAGGAAATGGAAGGAAAAGGAAGGAAATGGAAGGAAAAGGAAGGAAAAGGAAGGAAAAGGAAGGAAAAGGAAGGAAAAGGAAGGAAAAGAAGGAAAGGAAGAAGGGAAAGAAGGGAAAGAAGGGAAAGAAGGGAAAACTCATGCTGTAATTTCCCAGCATCTCCTTCTGTTTCTGCTGGGAGAAGAACAGGAGCAGTTCTTCTGCTCTTCTTCCAATTTTGAGTTGGAATTCCCTGCACAGCCACAGAAATTATTGTTGATATCACTCACGTGGTGGTGGTGGTGAAAGTCCTCCCACAAAACTCTGTCTGCAGGATGGTGGTGCTGGATCAATCCCTTATTTAGTGCTGAGAAAAGAGAGAAACCCCATGGAACAACCAGTGCCTGGTACTGGTGGGAGTGGTTTCCTCATGGATGAGATTCCATGGAAAAGAGAGGCAACATGTGCTCCTAAAACACCCCAAAAGGCACCAAATTCCTGTGGAGGCACAGAAACACCAGTCCAGGAGGATCCTTGGGAGGTTTCAAATCCAACCTGGTGCTCAAGGTCCCCACTGAGCTCAAACTGGGTCACTCCTGGCTGTGTCCAAAGGGCAGGACAGGCACATCCCTGTGCCCTGAGTTGCAATTCCCAGGTTTCTCTGGGAAGAAAAGCTTCTTGCTGCCTGGAAAAGGAGTAGATGGAGGTGTGGAGGCCAGGAGAAGGAGAAGCCAGGAAAAGCCAAGTGCTCTCAGCCTCTCCATTCTGAGATTCCGCATCTCTCAGGCTCCAGTTCCTGCTGCCCTGTTAGTAAAGGAGAGATCATCACCCCAAACTTTTCACAAGATGCTCCACCTTAAATGCAGGGAATAAAAGAGGAGTCAGAGAATATCCTGAGCTGGAAGGGACCACCAAAACCCAGCTCATTGCCTAGGAAGCTTTTACTGAATGGGTTTGGAGTGCAGACCTCCCCAGGACTTGACAATCCCCCGGCAAGCTGGGGGTGAGTGGAGCACAGGGAACCCCTCACCCCAAGGAAAAGCTGCTTTTCCCAGGATCCTGGAGGCAGGAACAGCAGCATCCTGGGGTAGGAGAGTGGTACTGACACTGGATCTAAATGATCCCCACAGTTTGGGGCTGGAGGATTGATTCCCTGACAGTCCTGCCCTACCTGTGGCTGGAGTTCTTGACTGTTTTCATTATTTTTTCATTTGTAATTTTCTTTCAGAATGGTAACAAGACACCCCTGGGCAATGTGTTTCCAGGGGATTATTGCCTCCAGCTCTTTGCTTTATGACACATGCCATAATCACCGAGAAATGTACAGCCTGCCACAGCTCATTACTTAAGCCTGGCTTATACAGCCACGTATTAGGCGTGATGGATAGACCAGAGCCATAAAATTATATGGACATTTGGTGGCAAAAGTGACTTTGTCCTGAGAATGGCTTGCAGCTGGGCCAGCTGTGCTTGGAGCCATCCTCAACTTCAGAGCTTTGACCAGCTGGTTTTGCTCTCACTCTGCCCACAGAAGGTGCCTGAACCATTTCCATGGCTGCTCACTGCTCTGCTGCCCCTCTCAGCTTGGCAAGGCTCACCCACCTGCAGCCTCCAGCAAGAAACCCCTTCCAGGCAGGCTGAGCCTCACAGAACTCCCCTGAGGCCTTGCAAAACCCTGTCCCAGGTCAGGCTCCTTCTCCCTTTCAGTGCCCATATCCCCAGCACGAGATTTCCAGGGGAGCAGCGAGGCAGAGGAGGGAAAAGGGAGAGCAGGGAACGTGGGGCATGAGCTGCTTTCCTCCAGGGAATGCTGTCAGCCTGGCTTCATTTTACAGTTTCAGGCAGTCTGGGCAGCTGGCACAGGAGGCCAAATGTCTGAAAGCAAGGGGCAAAGGGACACCCTGGCTTTGGGGGGCAAAGGGAGTTTGGGCAGCAGCCAAGGGCCAGGAGAGCAGCAAGGAGCTGGTGAGCCCCAGGGAATGTTCTTGGCCAGCAAGGCTGGAGACATGGGCAGGACCCACGTGCAGAGCAGCCCCACAGAGCCCCCAGCACTGCAGGATGTTTAACCAGAGCTGTTCCACCCCTGCCAGGACAGCTGGTGCTTCCAAGGCCTTCCCTGGAGCCCCCAGGGATTCAGACAGGAGGCCTTCCACGGGATCCCATCACTCCCAGCTGCTGGGCTGGCTCTGGCTCCCAGAGCTGTGTCACTCACAGGGCTGAGCATGGACAGGCTGGGATTCCTTCCCTCCACAGAGCCCAGGGCTGAGGTAACAGCTGAAGAACATCAGCACTGGGCCAGGCAGGCAATGAGGCAGAAGAAGAGCACTTTTGTACAGCTCCAACACACAAACACTCCTCAGAGCAGAGGGTCCTGAGCCACCACCTTGAGGAACCGGGAGGATCAAGCTGAAGACAATGAAGAACCAGCAGGATGAAGCTGAAGACAATGGAGAACCAGCAGGATGGAGGTGAAGACAATGGAGAACCAGCAGGATGAAGGTGAAGACAATGAAGAGCCAGCAGGATGAAGCTGAAGACAATGAAGAACCAGCAGGATGTAGGTGAAGACAGTGAAGAACCAGCAGGATGAAGCTGGAGACAATGAAGAACCACCAGGATGGAGGTGAAGACAGTGAAGAACCAGCAGGTTGAAGGTGAAGACAATGGAGAACCAGCAGGATGTAGGTGAAGACAATGGAGAACCAGCAGTTGAAGCTGAAGACAATGGAAAACCAGCAGGATGAAGGTGAAGACAATGGAGAACCAGGAGGACAGAGGGGATCTGCCCTGGGAGAGGCTCTCTTGGTGTGAGACTGGCCAAAGGCACCCACAGGGGTCCTTCATTCACCCTTTCCTGCTGTAGCTGGGCAGAGGAGAGGGAACAAATTAAAGAAGGGCTCATGAGCGGAGATCAGGACTGGGAGAAAAACACTCTAAGGGCAAACCAGGTTCAAATGTAAAGGAATAAAGCCTAAGCAAGCAGGAGGATCCCCTCACACAGATGTTGTGGGAAAGCCTCCTGAGCCTTCCCCTGCCTGGGAACACTCACAATGGGGCTCTGAGAGCTGGACCACCAGGACAGGCATTCCCAGAGGGAGCTGAGATCCAGGCCTTGCCGGGCAGGCTGGTGGCTCTCAAAGCCAGGTCTGTGCTAGCCTGGCCGGCACACAGCACCACCCTCCTGGCCACGTCCCAGCCCCACAGCAGGCTCAGGCCCCGCTCAGTCAGGCCAGGGTGCAGATGGATTTTGTTCTTTGGCTGGGGACAGCCTGCCCTTAACCACAAGGCCTCAAAGAACCCACGGCCCAGCCTTTGCAGGGAATAAATTCACAGCAAGGCTTTTCATCCCCAGGGAAGTTGATCTTACCTGAGTCCTGGGACAATGCCACAGGGACAGAGCCTTCCTTTCTCCACGGAGAGGCTTTTCCATGTTGTGTGCCTTTAAGCTCACCCTACTTCTGCCTCTCTTTCCAAACAGTCACCTTTTTGTTCTCCAGCTCAGATACATGCACCATGCCCCCTTTCCCTGAGATTTTTGGGGTTTTTCATCCTTCTTGCTCTTCTCCACGATCTAAAGTTAAAGACATTCAGGTTAAAAATTTGTGGCTGAGGTGGTTTTTTCCAAACCCCTTCAGGAACCAAAGGTTGAGCAGGATCAGCCTCCCACAGGTGACAAAGGTGATTTAGGAGGACACAAACTGCAGTTGTGCACTGTGAAATGCTCCTCTTGGCTATATGGAGACAAATCCCCTTTGCCCGCATCCCTTCTGCCATACCTGCTCCCACTCAAGATTCCCTTTATTCCTGAGAGCAGCTTAACCTAAATCCCGGCCATCCCAGGAGCTTCTAAAGGCTTTTTTCTCCCTGCCAAGTTTCCTGCAGCTCTTGGAGGGCAAACAGCAGCCACAGAGCCCCGTTTGTGCTCCGGGGCTTGGCTCCTGGTCCCCCCTGGGCCGGTGGGCAGGAGAGGTGCCCTGAGCCACGCTCAGAGGGCTGGCACAGCATCACAGCTGGCACTGCTGCTGCCTGGCCGTGGAAAGGGCACAGGAGGGGGGATCTGCAGGGCAGAGCCTTGGGCAGCACGGGGGAAGTGGGGCTGGAAGCCTGCAGGGAGGATGGTGCTGCTCAGGGAATGAGAGATCAGCCTCGGAGCAGGGAGCTGGGTTATCCAGATTGCAGTTTGGGAGGCACAAAGTACAGCACTGAGTGTCACTGAGGGACAAAAATCAGAGCCTGCAGGCTCAGAAATGAGACCTGCTCACCCCTGGTCTCCCTGGGAGAGGAAAATACCAGGAAATTTAGGGTTCAGCTCATCAGAACCTCCTCATTGCCTCCCCTCTGCCTGCGGGAAGGGACACAAGATTCTTGCATGGCAAAATCAGCTTTAAGGGGTGTTCCTTGTCCTGCTCTGAAGGGGCAGCAGCTTCCAGGGGAGGACAGACACACCAGCCAGGACCCTGCAACAGCACCTGAGCACCCCCAGCCCTGGCCCTGGAGAGGAGCCCCTGTGCTGGTGTGGCCTGGGGACAGCCGTGGCTGCTGGAACACTGGCTCTGAGTGCTGCTCTCCTCTGGGGCCTGTCCTGAGCCATAAAACCCCTGAGGGTCACACAGTGAGTTAATGAAACCCTACAGTCACCCAGGGAGAGATTCAGGTAATGGAGGACATAAAATCCTCCAGGTGAGAACAATAAACCCTCTGCAAGGGCTTCACTTCCTTTTGCTGGCTCCCAACTATTTCCTCTCCCCCATTACTGCTCTGGGGTTGGGTTTTTTTTCCCCCCCCCACATGGTTTTCTGACTTTCTACATCACTTTCTCAGTCTCTCCTTTTGTTTTTTCCCCCTGCCCTTGTGTTTTTCTGTGCAATCCACAGCTCACATTTGATTTATCCCTCAGCTGGCACCTGTGGTGCAGTTTGTGCGCAGTGTCACAGTGTGGGCTGTGGTTTGCATGCATTGGTGATGTGCTCCCATACCTTCTCTACCCTTGAAAAAAAAAACCCAAAAAACTGTGATTTTCTTTAGTGGGAGTTTTATATAAAAACTTCCACACGCTTTAAAGTCTCCCATAATACCTTCTCCTTTTTCCATGTCAGGCAGTGGGACACACCAGGATCATGATCCCAGTGCTGCCCATCCTTGTCCTCCATAAGCCAGGGCTGGAGGAAGAGCCCAAAATCTCAAACCTCTCCAGAAACACCTGCAGAGGATGGGATGACACCACATTTCACCCTCTCCTGCAGCACCTTCTCCCCTTGCCCAGCCCTTTGGGACCACCCCAGGGAGGAAATGTTCCTTTAGACTTCCCCCATGTCTCCAGCCCTGCCAGGACCACATTTATTTATTTATAAATGAGAAAATTTATTTATTTATAAGTGAGAAATGAGACTGTGATCTCATGTCTGGGGTGAAGTAGGTCCTGACAAGTCAAACAAAGGGTTCCAGTTACTGCAGGGACCAGAATAGCAACATCCAGCTCCATGAGAGGATGGATGTGTTCAGAACACTTTGGGAACAGAACTCTGGCAAGAGCAGGATATTTTTGCTCTCCAAAAGGTCCTTATGTGTTGAGATAAAGGGGGAGGGTGAATATGGGCAAAATGTGCCGTGCATGGCTCTTCCAGCACTCTTGAAAATCCACTGTGATTCTCCAGCCCTGCATCCACATCTTTCATCAATCTTTCCATCAGTCCCAGGAGTTACACAAAGCCCATTCCCTCTGCAAACTTCCCTCCTTCCCTGAGTTTACCTCTCCATTTCCTCTGTTTCTGGTGTTGGGATCTCTGTTGGATCCCATGTAGGAACTGGGGATCCCTCTTGGCCACACTGTCAGCAGCACCAGCCACTTTCTTATCTCAAATTAATTAAAATATCATTACCTTCTCCCAGCTAACACCATCAGGAGGAGAGGGAACAGCCTCAGGTTGTGCCAGGGGAGGTTCAGGTTGGATGTTAAGGAACATTTCTTCACCAGAAGGATTATCAAGCACTGGAAGCTGTGGGTTTACCATCCCTGGAGGCTTGTGGTGACCTGGGCAGTGCTGGGGGAATGGTTGAGCTCAATAATCCTAAAGGGTTTTTCCAGCCTTATAATTCTGTGATTCTACAAAAACACGCTTCAAATGAAGCTGGGGAGGACTCCAAACTCAATTCCCTGTTCCTCCCACGCTCCAGAACCCCAGCTCTGAGATTCCCTGCATGGGGGAACCTCCCCAATGGGCGGGATAGGGGCGCAAGAGCCGTGCTGGGGCTGGGACCCCGAACCTGGGACCCAGCCCGAGCTCGGACACGCTGGGCTGGCACAGCCTGGGGACAGCACAGGGTGTGTGCTCCTGGCACAGGGGACACCAGGGGACAGGGACTGGGGCCTGTGTTACTGGCACAGCCCAGGGGACAGGGAGTGGGTGCTCTGCTGCTGCTGGCACAGCCCAGGGGACACGCAGGGGACAGGGACCGGGTGTGTGTCACTGTCACAGCCCAGGGGACACTGAGGGGACAGGGACCGGGTGTGTGTCACTGTCACAGCCCAGGGGACACTGAGGGGACAGGGACCGGGTGTGTGTCACTGTCACAGCCCAGGGGACAGGGACCAGGTGTGTGTGGCTGTCATAGCCCAGGGGACAGGGACCAGGTGTGTGTGGCTGTCATAGCCCAGGGGACAGGGACCAGGTGTGTGTCATTGTCACAGCCCAGGAGACAGGGAGCGGGTTCTGCTGCTCCTGGCACAGCCCGGGGGACACGCAGGGGACAGGGACCAGGTGTGTGCTGCTGGCACAGCCCAGGGGACAGGGAGTGGGTGTGTATCACTGGCATAGCCCAGGGGACACACAGGGGACAAGGACCGGGTGTGTGTCACTGTCACAGCCCAGGGGACACGCAGGGACAAGGAGCGGGTGCTGCCGCGCTGGGCGAGCTGCGCTGAGCCAGCCGAGGTCCGGGCAGGGTGGCAGGGGGACAGAGGGGGTGGCAGGGGGACAGAGGGGGTGGCAGGGGGACAGGGGGTTGGCAGGGGCACGGGGTGGGTGGCAGGGGGACAGAGGGGGTGGCAGGAGGACAGAGCGGGTGGCAGGAGGACAGAGGGGGTGGCAGGGGGACAGAGGGGGGTGGCAGGGGGACAGAGGGGGGTGGCAGGGGCACGGGGGGGTTGGCAGGGGGACAGAGGGGTGGCAGGGGCACGGGGGGTTGGCAGGGGGACAGAGGGGGTGGCAGGGGCACGGGGGGGTTGGCAGGGGCACGGGGGGGTTGGCAGGGAGCGCCCCTTGCCCGGGCCGGGGCCACTAGAGGGCAATCGCGGAGTGTCCCGCGCCCGGAGCGGCACCGGGGCGGCTCGGGGGCCGCAAGGACACGGCAGGACACCTGTGAAGCCTGGAGTTAAACACACCTGAGTATTTTCTGACTCTGCAGGGGCATGGATGTACCTGTAGGATTCACGCAGACGCTCACAAGTGGCTGCAGAGGGTGGAGCCCAGCTGAGCTGCTGTTTAGCCCCAGCTCATTAAGCTAATTTAGGGAAACGCTGTTCCTAAGGCAGGCAGGTGTCAGCAGTTGGTTTCCTTGATAGAAATATTGGAGCTGCCCACTATGGTGAGGTCAGACCCTTCCCCTAAGTAATGGGACAAGAGGAAACATCCTCAGGTTGCACATGGGGAGGTTTAGATTGGATAAAAGGAAATTTTCTTCGCTGAGAGGTGTCAAGTCCAGGCAGTGGTGGCAGAGTCCCCGTCCCCGGAGGGATTTAAAAGCCCTGTGGATGTGACACTTGGGGACGTGGCTGCGTGGTGGCCTTGGCAGCGCTGGGATCGCTTGATGATCCCACATAAATGATCTGTGATTCCAGGGCACGCCTCTGATTCTCCCAGGGATGCATTTCCTTGCCCCCACACCCTTCCATGAGATGCTCCCTCTGCTCTGAGGGTTCCCAAATCGTTTTGAGAGATCCTTTGGGAAGGGCTCTGCTCCTTCTCTCCAGCACATCCTCGGTGACACACAGGGCAAGTCCCCAGCCCTGCTGGCTTTGCTTGGCCGGTCCCCAGCTCCATCCATCCCCTGCTCCGGCCGCTTCCCCGGGTGCCAGCAGCCCCTCCCTTTATCGGGCTGGCCCGCTGGGAGATAGGCAGCGAGGCTGATAAGCCCTCAAGTGGCAGCGTGCTGTAAACATTCCCACTGGTGCTGTTAGATTAGAGCGCTGGGAAAATGCCTGCAGCCCGCGGGCCACCAGCGCAGCCGGCCGGGGCCGGGGCTGGGGCTGCTCCCAAGCGCCGAGGGAGGAGCTGTGCAGGAGCTGAAGGGCTCCAGGGCAGGCAGGGGCTCCCCAGGACTCCTAGGAGGGCTCCTTTGGCATCCATGGACGTCGCTGCCTTTTTTGTCCAGATGGAGGGAAACCCACTGTTCCCTCCATCCCTCCATCTCCCAGGCTGCTGGTATCCAGAGGTGGGAGCTCCCATCGGGGGTTTTCACATCTGCCTGGAGGATGGCACAGAGTCAAAGGCTGTGTTCCTCCTTCCAGAGCAACCTAAACCCATTCTCCGCAGTGAAACCAACCCATCCCCAGAGGCTCCAGAAATGACCTCCTCTAATTTGGAGCGGGCTGAGGAGGGCAAACCCTTCGAGCCGCTCGTCCTCCTTCCTTGCCGGAGCCCCTGTGCACGGGCTCAGCTGGAGCTGGGACCCTGCCACCCCCGAAAGGTGTCAGGACTCAGGTGTGGAGATGCTGCCAGGGCTCCTTGGCCTGGCTCTGATGCCGGTGCCACCAGCAGCGGGGACAGCGCGGCCAGTGCGGGGTGCAGGAGCACAGGAGGGGACGTGGTTCCAGCATTCCCACGAGAGCTGGGCACGGCAGGAAGCAGCAATCCCTCTCTCATTCCCTCTCTCGATCCCTCTCTCAATCCCCACTCCTGCGAGTCCCTCCCGACCTGCCCAGCATCAGCACCCCCCTGCCCCTCCAGCTCCATCCTGGCAGATGAAAGCTCCCCATCCTCCTTTCCCCGTGACCCCCAGAAGGGAGTTCTCCGTTCCCTGGGGATTTCCAGGGCTCCGGGAGCTCGGGGCTCGGCAGAGCGGTGGCAGCTGCCCCGCAGAGCCGCTCGGAGGCAATCTTCCCTCCTGCCGCACTGCCAGCAGCTTCCAGAGCTCGCAGCCAGGCAGCGCCGAGCCTGGGAACCTCCCACTCCCACTTTCTCCCTAATATTTCCACAGTGAGTAAATCTCCGTCCTTTTAGGGCTCTCAAATCTATTATTTTTACATTTGCAGTGGATTCCCTGGCCCTGTTATTAATGAAAACCTCCAGGAAAGCTCCTCAAATACAGCTTTGACTTTCTGCCCAGGACCTGTGGACAAGGGGGAAAAAAAAATTTTAAAAAAAGAATCAGGCAACATTAATAAAGCAGGAGGTTTCTATTAAGTCTGAGGGACTGGACTCTCTGGCTTTCTTGGATGCTGAAATCCTCTAGTGCAGGATAAATCTTATACACTTCATTTTCCCAATCTCTCCTTCAATATATTTTAAGAGAAGGCTGCAATATCGGGGTAAATAATGTCCCAACTGCAGCGTGGGGTCTGCAGAGCGGCCCGGGGTCAGCCTGCGGGCTGGGGCATCCTCCACTCCACTGCTCACGGGCTCAGCCGCTCTCCCTAATCAGGGGGCTGAGCTCGGGGAGGCTTTAATTAGCTGTGAAAACAAATAACGAGCAATCCCTGCGAGGCTGGGGAAGGAAGCGGGTGAGTGGAGGTGCATGAAGTCACTCAGTATGCAAATCTCCGCAGCCAGCGCCTCCTCGGTGGGAGCAAACCTCCCCCAGGTCTCTTCCCTGGGAGCAGGGCTGATTTCCCATCTGCCTGCGAGGGAGTTTTCCATTTGTGGGCTCTGCTGCTGCCTTTGCGCAGCACCTGCTCCTCCTAAAGCTGCTGCGTTTCCACGGACAAAGCTGTTACCTGGAAGTGTGCGCTGCAGTGAGCCCCAGGTCAGGCTGGGAGATGATTTCCCGCTGCTTTTATCCCTCGCTGAACGTGAGTTAATGCAGCATCTCCAGCAGGGGCAGGGCAGGGGCTGCCCCTGGGGCTGCCTTTGGCACCCAGAGCTCGCACGCAGCTCTGGGATGGAGCTCCAGGGATGGAGATGGGAGCAGGGGTTTGGATTTGGATCCTGGCACCTCTTTCCCCTGGGATTGCTGGAGATGGAGATGCTGTGCTGGCAGAATGCACAGGGAGCAGGCTGGTGCTTCAGGGGATAAATAGAAAGGAAAACTCGCTCCTTCCTCAGAGCAGGAGCTTGAGTGTTCAGAGTGGCTCGTGACTCTTGGGGCTTGTTACAATGAGGGTGCCAGAGCAGCAGAACAACCTTTTTCCTGCCTGGAAAAAAAAAAAAAACAAAACAAAAAACCCCAAACAAACAAACAAACAATCCAGGCCAATCCTAATATGCAGAGGCAACAGAATTCAGCCAGTCCAAGGCAGAAGCCTGGAACTCTCAGCACCCTGGGGCTGCCTTTGGCACAGCCTCTGGGCAGGGATGGAGATGGGAACAAGGGTTTGGATTTGGATCCTGGCACCTCCTTCCCCTGGGATTGCTGGGGATGGAGATGCTGTGCTGGCAGAATGCACAGGGAGCAGGCTGGTGCTTCAGAGGATAAATACAAAGGAAAACTCCCTCCTTCCTCAGAGCAGGAGCTTGAGTGTTCAGAGTCGCTCGTGACTCTTGGGGCTTGTTACAATGATGGTGCCAGAGCAGCAGAACAACCTTTTTCCTGCCTGGAAAAAAAAAAAAAAAAACAAACCAAAAAACAACAAAACAAACAAACAAATCCAGGCCAATCCTAATATGCAGAGGCAGCAGAATTCAGCCAGTCCAAGGCAGAAGCCTGGAACTCTCAGCACCCTGGGGCTGCCTTTGGCACCCAGGGTTCGTGCACAGCCTCTGGGCAGGGATGGAGATGGGAACAAGGGTTTGGATTTGCATCCTGGCACCTCCTTCCCCTGGGATTGCTGGGAATGGAGATGCTGTGCTGGCAGAATGCACAGGGAGCAGGCTGGTGCTTCAGAGGATAAATACAAAGGAAAACTCTCTCCTTCCTCAGAGCAGGAGCTTGAGTGTTCAGAGTGGCTCGTGACATTGATGGTGCCAGAGCAGCAGAACAACCTTTTTCCTGCCTGGAAAAAATAAATAAAATAATCCAGGCCAATCCTAATATGCAGAGGCAGCAGAGTTCAGGCAGTCCAAGGCAGGAGCCTGGAACTCTGAGCACGCTGGTGCTGACACACCCACAGCAATCCCCCAGTCAGGGGTAACTGAGAGCAGAGAGTGGCACAGGTTCAAATTAATAAGGTCCAGTGCAGCTCACAAGGCAGCTCTGGGGCTTGGGAAGCCAACAGCAAAGGGCTGTGGCCCAGAGCTGGGAATGTAGGGCTGGAAAGCACCATTGGGTTATAGAATATCCTGAGTTGGATCATTGATCCAGAGCCTGTCTCCTGCACAGACACCCCAGCAATCCCACCCTGCTCCTGGGACTGGTGTCCAAATGCCCCTGGAGCTCTGGCAGCCTCAGGGCAGCGCCCAGCACCCTCTGGGAGAGGAACCTTTCCCTGATATCCACCCCAAAAGTGCCCTGGCACAGCTGCAGCCATGGCTTTGTGTGCTGCCACTGGTCCCCAGAGAGCAGAGATCAGTGCCTGGCTGACAGGCTCCGATCCTCTGGCTCTGCTTTCATCCAGCCTGGAAATCTGAACAGGAAATCCAAACTGGAAATCTGAATTTGTCCTCCCATCAATGAAGTGCATCTTCACAATGCTGGTCCTCTTTGTCCTGCACCTTTCTGGGTCATCAGAGGGGAAATCATCATCAGCCCTGCCTGGGGAAATCCATGTCCTGCTCCTGTGGGAGATGCGGCTCTGAGGGTGAGGACAGGCTGACAGCTGGGGCTGGACAGGAGCAGGTTGAGTGGAGACCTCAGAGCAGCCTTCCAGCATCTCTAAGGGCTGCAAGGGAACCAGAGAGGGACTGTTCATCAGGAACTGGAGTGACAGGAGAAGGGGAAATGGCTTCAGAGCGACAGAGAATAGGTTTAGATGGGAGATGGGGAAGGAATTGGTCCCTGTGAGGGTGAGCAGGCCCTGGCACAGGGTGCCCAGAGCAGCTGTGGCTGCCCCTGCATCCCTGGCAGTGCCCAGGGCCAGGTTGGACAGAGCTTGGTGCCACCTGGGACAGTGGAAGATACCCCTGCCATGGCACTGGGTGGGCTTCAAGGTCCCTCCCAGCCCATTCTGGGATGCTGGGAGCAGCTCCCATCCGTGGCAAGTGAGGCTGAGTCCCTGAGCAGAGGACAGGACCTGAGGTGTTTCCCCTCTGCAGGCTGTGCTCTGGAAGCTCTGCAAGGAGCTGGGGAGCAGATCCCTCTGGCTCCAGCCCCTCTCCGTGGTTTTACAGGTCCTGGCAGCCCTCAGGGCAAACTCAGTGAATTTAGGAGAGGGGGCAGAGAGAGAACTCTGAGTGGCCAAGTGTAATAAACACAGTCAGCAGGCACTGGTCAGAATACACACAGAGTAATGTGTGGGAGTTATAATTTTACCAGCCCGGTGGGACGTTGGCAAATAAATCAAATTTCCCTACCCTGACCCACATAAATGTCCTGGAGTGGAAATAACAGATTTCCTTTGCTCGAAATCACCATGTGCTCATGCCAAGGGGATATCAGTGAGCAATCCTCACTTCTCTGGACCACTTACAGCTTCCCCCCTTCTCCCTGAGCTCGGTGGGGACCCACTCCCATTGGGCCTAATCCAAATTCCACCCAAGCTGGGGGGAAATCTCCATCTGGTCCACATGTTTTCAACAATTCCTCAGCCATTAAAATGCTGAAAAGGATGGGGTGGGCAGAGACCAAACTTTTCTGATCTTCCTCAGAAAAATTCTTGCCCACGTTCCAGGCCCAGTCCCTGAAATGCCTCTCCATTAGGAAGACACAGAGGAGCAATCCTCAGGGAAGGAATGCTCACCCCACACACCCCCAAACCTCTTCCTAAAGGTAGGATACCTTTAAGGCCACGTTCTTATTAGGATTTTCCCTCTTGCTCCCTTCCATGTTGTCTGGAGCCCCCAAACCACAAAGCTGCAGCAGAATCATTTCTCATCCCGTCCTACTTGCCCAACCAAGCTCCTCCCTGGTGCTTCTGGAGGGGACATCTCATTCCTGTCCAGGATATGGCTTTAGTTGGATGACCAATGTCTGTTTAAAGACTAAAGCTGAGCTCCCAGGGATAAAAGTTGCCTCCTGTTGATACCTCAGGCATCCTTTGAAATTTTCAGGAGCTCTGCAGGTTTCAGGGCCCTCGGTGTGGTCAGAGGCCAAGGATGAAAGAATGGAAGTGGTTTCCTCTGTGCAGAGCTCAGAGGGTTCGTGTGGGGCTGGTGTCCCCTGGCGCTGCAGGGGCTGCTGAGGGGTCATTGTCTCAGTTCAGGCTCCGTGGCTCTGACACCAGGAACAGCTGTCAGCCCCTCTCGTGCCCGTGATCAATAACGCCCCCATCTCGCCGCTCGATGGCATCAATTATTTATCTCTAATTGGATTGGATTCTTCCTCGCTCCTGGTGAATCAATTAATGAGGATTTGCCACCAGAGCTCCTGGTGCCCTCCAGAGAGGCTTGTCACAGCAGCACCAGTGGAAACTGGGGCGGGGAAGGTTGGGAGGAGCAGAAGGGGAATCTCCTGAGGCTCCTTTCTCTGCAGGACAGGCTGAGCAGCCGTGGCAGCTGAGCTGGGACAGGGGCTGCACAAAACCTTTGTTCTCGTTGCATGGCCTTTCCTTGGAAACTAAAGCTCCTTGAGGTCCATGTGGAATGGGGAGAAGTCCTAAGCCACAATCCCAGAGTGGTTTGGGATGAGAGGGATCTTAAAACCCATCTCAAATCATCTCATCCCACCCTGCCATGGGAGGGACACCTGCACTACCCCAGGCTGCTCCAAGCTCTGTCCAGCCTGGCCTTGGACACTGCCAGGGATGCAGGGGCAGCCACAGCTTCTCTGTGCCAGGGCCTGCCCACTCTCCCAGGGAACAATTCTTTCCCAATCTCCCATCCATCCCTGCCCTCTGGCAGTGGGAAGCCATTCCCTGTGTCCTGTCCCTCCAGGCTCTTGTAAAAATTCCCTCCCCATCTTTTCTTTGTAGAGTCCCTTCACATCCTGGAAGTCAGCACTGTCCACTCTGCATTTCCCACCACTTTCCTCTTCTGCCTGTGAACAGTTCCCCACCCCCAGCTGTTGTAACCTCCAGCCCCTTTTCCAGGACAGCAGCCTTCATTCCTGTAACTGTAGGATCCCTGCCAGGACACTCTCCCATGGATGCACAGTTGGGCAGCAGGGATCCCCTGCACGCCAGCAGCTGCCTTTGATAATGAAGGAACTTTGGGAACTTAAACGTTCTCCTTCTGAGCTCTGACAATATTTAAGCATGTGTTAACAGTTTAAAGAAGCAACCCACTAGAGGAAGTCTCATTTGTCAGGAGCAGTCGCTCGAAATTTCATCATAACTGAATTAAGGCAGCCCAGAATGGAGCGGGTTAGAGTGAAGACAGGAGCACTGATGGATGGTTCACACCAGCTGCTGAAACGGTCCTTTGAAAGCTCCTCGAGCTGAGGTTCTGCAGATCAGCGGCCCTGGCTCCTGAGGGAAGGCTGGATGGGATTTCTGAACCCTCGTGCAGAGCCACACATCAGCACAATGCCTGCCAGCAGTGCTCCTCATCCTCCACAACATCCCTGGACATCAAAGCAGGGCTGCCGTGGATTGTGGTGCCTGGGGAGGCTCAGAAACCACCTTCAGACTTTGGAGAGAAGAAAATCCCACCATGGCAGGTCCAGGAGATCCTCACAGTTCACAGCCTGTTCTGCATTTTTAGCCACAAGGCCATGAAATACCTTTGGAGCCCTAATGTTCCTGATCCCTTGTTCTCTGGATGGCTGAAATTGCTTGGAAAAGCCAAGGAGTGGTCCTGAAGAATGGTTTAAACCTTGCTGCGACTGCTGAACCTCAGAATCAGCAAATTCTGCTGCAAGGGGTTTTCCTCCAGCCTATAAAGCAGGAGGGCCAAGGAGTTTGGCTGCTCAGCAGGCCAGGAAGGAAACAAAACCAAGAAGTCCCTCCTGAAGTTATCCATGAGTTTTGTTCACCTGTCAGAGGAATGTGAGAAAGCTGAAGGCTTTTTGGGGCAGCACTCAAGGCAGGTCTTGGTGCAAGGCAGGACAAATGGCAGAAAGTCCTTTATCACTCTGGATTTGTTATGAACCAAAGTTTTCTTGTATTGAGTGCATGGAGACCAAGAATCTCTGAGAACCTCAAAATGCAGGGCACGAGATCTTCATCATCCCACGGTGCGACAGTGAAGGGTGTTGTGGGTTAAACCTGATGTGCCAGGATAGAAGAGAGCACTTGGAACAGGCAGGGGGAAAGGAAGAGGTTCAGCCAAGCCTCCATGGGTGGGCAGGGCTGGGACCTGCTGCTCTCAGTGTCCCCTGTCCCCAGCAGCTCAGTCCAAGGCTGCCCCATGAGTGTTTCTGGCCCATCAGCACTGAGCCACCCCAGCAGGGGAGGGCCATTATTCTCCCTTTTTGGGGGAGTATTCTCTCTGTGCCATCCTGAAGCTTTTTAGCACCCTCAGCAGCCTTCCCCACGCTGATTTCCAGCAGATGTGGTGCTAATGAATAACACTGTAATCTCAGTGCCTTAATATAGTGCTGGGGGGTGATAAGTCAGAAATTGCTGTCATCGTCGGGGCGAGGACGATCTGGTCATTGTTCAGAACTGTCCTCCTCTGATGATTACATCAAGGGCAATGCATTTTCTCCCATCTACTCCCACTCTGCTTCCAAATTTAAAGCTATTCAGGCATCAGACACTTCTATTTTTTCTAAGGGCTTAATAAGAGGCCGGGATGCAGATGTTCAGATAAAGCCCTGACAAATTACAAGTGGAGGAGCCACGTTCAACTTGACCAATTACGGGATGCAGGACAGGGAAGCGCCCCAGCAGCTCTGCTAAGCCAGCTGTCACCTCCATGGTGGAGAGGGCAGAGATGGCTCAGAGCCCAAGCAAATATTGCCACTCAAAGCTGAGAGCTGGAG